>JALJCO010012847.1:302500-410373 GCA_023101725.1 Atherinomorus stipes | reverse complement strand
ACCCGATTTTCAGACGCTTGTATGTTTTACAAACGAAAGTTGGTAACGTCAGCTAACACGAGCTTGCTAACACTAGCTGTAGTGTAGTCTGCATCATTGAAGTGCCGACTACAGACATACGTGCAGTTCTTGTTTTATTTTAAATTTCGGTCCTTCACTCCGACAAATCGCTTTCATCCACTTCTTCCTTAGTGTCTTTTCAGTCGGGAATCCATGAAAACTTAGGTACGGCTGGCGATGTTTATTAGATGTACACAATGGAACAGAGCAGCAACATCGAGACTTGGATTGAGCCATTCCTGGCCCGGAAGAGGAAGCTTCAGATGTTTCAACTTCCGGAAACCGGAACACGGAAGCGTAATAATCCCCTATTATGAGTTCTGCTTTTCATCAATAAAGATATTTATTTATTTATTTATTTTAAAGGCAACCACAGTGGAACCAGGATACTTTCATAAACAGTCTGTTGCCATGACAGCAGATTCAAGGAAGTCTTTTTAATGTCCTCTTTGGCTTCTTCTGCAGATGACTCTAGCTCCAGCACAACACCTCTGTCCTTCCAGCCGCTGTCCCAGCATCACCTGAACCTGGATGATGAAGGTATCCCCGTTGTCCCAGTCCTCCCATCTCCATCATCCTCACCGGGAAGTCGTCTTAGAATCCCAGTTTCCCCCCACAGCACCAGCCGCTGTAGCAGGCCGTTCCATCTCCCCATCCCACCCACTTCTCCCGGGGGGCCACCGAGCTGTCTGGACATCAAGGACCATCAGCCCATCCGGAGGTCGTCCTCCTTTACCAAGCTGTCGTCGGGAGCTGATAAGAGGTCTACGAGGACGTCTGCAGGACGGAGGTACAACCCCGACACTCAGGGCTCCCTGGATCGGGGCTTACTGAAGGCGTACAGAAAGGAGAGCCTGGCGTCCAACACAGACCTGTATCTACCCCTGTCCTCCTCGTTGATCTGCAATAGCTTCCTGCAGCGTTCTCCGGGATCCAGACCCGCTTACCGGTTCCACCACAGCAGCAGATCTTTGGAAACAGACCTGTTCTCCGCCTCAGCTCATTCCTCTCCCATCAGACAGAAGAGTCTGGACATGAACTTCGGCGCTCTACCTGAGGCCAGAACGGCTCTGGCAGCTGGACAGGTGTATGACCACAGCCTTCCCACGCAGGTAGACTCACCTGTGGGTCAGAGGGCCGACCGAGGATCTCCCATCCAGCCAGCTGTTCGCACCCAGATGTGGCTGACCGAGCAGATGGAGTACAGGCCTGCCCAGGAGTACGGGGCTGAGCCTGGTCCGATTGGTGGTTCCGGTTCAGACAGTTGTGGTGTAGAGGGGCTGTCGCCATGGCAACAGGAGCCAGGGCTTAACCAGGTAAGAGCAGAGTTGAGACTGATTCATCCCAAAAGGAAGTTTCACACTGTGTCTAGAAAAGATTGAAAATTTTCCAAACATCTGGAAGAGCAGCAGGGATGAACTCTCCCGAGATCAGCTGAGCCGATGACATCACATGTGCCATCAGCCGTTGTATGATGTAACAGTCTGCAACTTCTGACTGAAAGATGTGCAGTGTGGAGGAAAATGTTTGATCTGAGTGGATCCTCCAGCTAACGCTGGGCAGAAATCAGGGAATGAAGGTAATCTTTCTTTCATCACGAGTAACCTACGAGTATTTGTACAACTATAGAACTCAAGTTCTGGTTTATATTTGTGATAGCAGACAGGAAATGAACATCTCAGAGGGATGGAGAGAAGAAAAATGAAGAAGGAGAGCTCATAGAGCCTCGCTTCCTTTTCTTTTCTGGGGTTTCTGGAAGTCTTGTGGGTCTGAGACTGGAGGTTGTGAATTTGGGTCTTTGTGGATCAGACTTGGTTCCTTCGGATCTCATCAGATGGGTATTTTGAGTTTGGAGGCAGGTGGTTAAACACACCTCAGACTCTGTCCTGTGTCAAGGGTGTGATTGGTTTGCAAAAATGTTAAAATATCATGTTAAAGTGTTAAAGTGGCCCCCACATGTATCTGCCAGATTATATGAGGTCATTCCTGATTGTTGTCAGATGCTTTGGATGCTGTTGTTGGAGATATATTAGGTATTTGTAGGGATGAGTACTAAATTTGGTACTTCTATTGGTACCGACCTGAATTCTGTCAGTACTACTAAGTACCATTTCACATAAAATCAAACAGTACCGGCGGGAATACTGCTAATCTGAGGAAGAACCTAATTAAACACAATATTCCTCTCAAAGCTCCATTCGCGATGCGTCGCCTTCAGCCAGCAGAGAAAAAGCAGGAAAAGTCAGAATTGGGGGCAGGACAATCTAATCAGGGGGTGTATAATATCCAGCAGGGGTTCACAAACTGCTGTTCAAAAGCTCAATATGATGTCAACACTTAACCAACACAGCAAGCCAGTTCCAGTTACACAACACTGCAAAATCTCTTTGTAATAATACCAGTGCAGAGTGTACTGGGCCCCCAACCATGTCCCAAGTGAGGTAGGGACATCAAGTCCACGTGGGCTGTGGCCGTAAGGTGCTCGGTGCCTTTCATAGCAGCAATCCCTGTTGGTGGACACCAGCAGTGAGGGATGCCATCAAGCTGAAGCAGGGTCCTTGTCCTTTTGGCCTGAGGCAGGCGAAGCGGAACATGGCTTTGGTGGTCGCTGAGGCAAAAACTCTGGCATGGGAGGACTTCAGTAGAGAACAACTTCCAGATGATGTTTAAGAGATTCTGGTCCACCACCCAGTGGCTCAGGAGGACGAAGCAGTGCACTATTATAGGATAACTTTATTTTTTTCAACCTGGGCCTTATTTCTAGGAGTTTATATGTGTGTTTACTCACCGGTAAAATTTCGGTATCTCTTTGACTCCTTTGGAAGATATTACGTTGAGTCGCCCTTCAGCAGTGTATATAATGGGAGAGGCAGGGCAGCCTCTGTAAGCCATTATCTGCAGCAAAACTCCTTGATTTTCACCAATACTTAAAGGAGAATGAATGAATGAACAAGTACTATTGCCCTGTGAGTCCAGATTTAGCTTTCCATTAGTTATCAGGGTGTTCTACACACTTTTTGGGATCGCGGGTTCACAATGCGTGTTTCTGTAGTACAGCTGAGGAGCAGCTCACTACCCAGACAGCAAAAAAAAAAGACCACAATTCATAAAACTTTGAACTCACAGGACAATAGTACTCATTCGTTCATTCTTTCTTCCTAAAGCATTGATGAAATAAAAGAGTTTTGTTGCAGATAATGCCTTATAGAGAGGCTGCCCCGTCTCTTTTATTATATGGATGTATGCTGAAGGGTGACTCGTCCCAAATCGCATACTTGCATACTCAATACTCAAAATTTTGAGTATACTACATCTAAATGAAAAACAGTATGCATAGTATGTGAAAATTAAGATGCAGTACCCGATGACGTACTCAACCCGTCAAGATTTTGAGTACGCGACATGGACCTCACCGTGGAAAGACGAGAGCGGTTCTTCGACAAGTCCACAGGAACACGCGGCTCTTTACTTATTTGTGTTGTTTTTCTCCCTTTTACCTGAAACCACCCTGTCATTTTCACGTATTTGTGGTGTACCGCTGTTTATTTTAAATGCGACGGTGTCGCTACGCCATGCAGTAGCTATACGCCGGTTACAAGCATTACCCACTAACCAGGCGAATAAAATAACCGGTCGGTACACGATCCCATGGACCAGAGAGTGTACGCCAATAATACACTGTTATAATAGTATTGTTCCTCCAAATTATTGAAGTATTTTAACTTTGGTGGCGCACCGTGGGCTTTCACTGTCGCTCGCGCCACTCATATCAACAAAGAGGAATTTCCCCGTTAAATGTTAATTTGTGAAAGAGATGAGTTTTTGCCTTCGCTGCTGGGGAGGCGGATTGGAGCCAGCCCAGATGGGTAGATGGTTTGTCAATACTACCAGCATTAGTTATGGAGGTTTTATCTGTAGCATTATTTGTTAACTTATTATATGATTTCTGTAACGTATGTTTTGCTCTTTCTAGGGGCAGACGAGGATATCCGGGGACTCTGCCTGGAGGGGCACTGGGGCATTAATCTGGCAGTACATCCTGGTTCCCGGTTTTGAGGCGGAGGAAAAAAAAGGAAAAATGTCTGAAATAAAATCAGTTTAATTTATATTAATAGTGGTGTGGTTTTGTTTATTTTTTTTTGCTGTCTTTTTTGCATTTACTTATTTTTTTTAGTGTCCTCACAGTAACATGCTGTAACACTGATGCTTCAATAACAATGATGTAATATAATTACCTTTTACTCACATTATGTATTACGCTCATACTTGTGTGTTTTTTCATTTTAAGTATTTCTAGCATATTTGTAATTACATCTGTGTGGACACAAGTTAGAGTTAAAAATTACGTCAGATGTACTGGTAGGTTCACACAAATTACCATCGGCTGCAAACCTGCGCAGCTTCAGCCAGTAGCAGGAGATCAATTTGCCGGCGCCGATTTCGGCGTAAGGCTTCCCTAAGGATGTTCATGTTTTCCTGATGAGAAATAACCAGAAAAAAAAACACTTAACGGTAAAAAGCGCCGGCAGAAGATGGCGGCAGTGCGCTGTGGCTGTACACTGGTCAAAAATTTCCGTAGAAGAAGTCGGCACCGGTGTTTCATTTCCGGTGAGTACTCCACACGGGAGTATGCGATTTGGGACAGCACTGCATACTTGAAAGTCACATACTAAGCCACTAAGTACATAGTATGGTTAGTGTACTCAATTTGGAATTTTGAGTATAGAGTATGCAAGTACGCGATTTGGGACGCAGTCAAGGTCTTCCAAAGAAGTCAAAGTGATACAGAAATTTTACCGGTGAGTAAATGCATGCATAGACTACTAGAAATAGGGTCCAGGTTGAAAAAAAAAAGAAAGTCATCCTTTAACACTGTGTACAGTGGGGGTGGGGTGCCACTGACCTTGACTTGGGACATTGTGGGCCAGTGATAGGAATACTTTGAAGGCCTCCTCAATCCTACAGACATGTCTTCTGATGAGGAAACAGTCTGGAGATCCAGGGGTGGGCTGTCACATCTCTGGGGTTGAGGTTGCTGAGGTAAAATTTCTCAGAGGGAGGGGCCCTGAGGTCAGGTCTATTCAGAGGTCCTGGAGAGAAGAGTGTCAGATAGACAAACCTCGGATTTAGGAGGAGCAGTGTGGTTTTCATTCCTGTTCCTCTGCAGGGTCTTACAGGGGCGTGGGAGTCCACGCAACCTTTGCAGACTTGGAGGGAGGCATTTGAGAGTGTCCTCTGGGGAGTCCTATGGGGGTTGCTTGGGGAGTATGGAGTACCAGACCCCATTTTATGAGCTGTCTGGTCCCTGTCTGAATGGTGCAAAGCTCGGTACATATTGCTCGCAGTAAATCAGATTTCCAGTGAGGGTTGACTCCTCCGAGACTGCCCTTTGTCACCAATTCTGTTCATAACCAATATAGATAGAATTCCTGGGTTCAGCTGAGGTGTTTTCTGCAGATGATGTGGTTCTGTTGGCTTCATTGGGCCTTGATCTCCAACCATGTCTGGAGAGATTCACCGCTAGGGCTGAACGATATGGACAAAATTTCATATCTTGATATTCATGCCAGACATCTCAATATCGATATGATGCGATATGACTACTGGTTTGTTGAAAACCAAGCACTTTGGTGGAAAGTGCAGTTTTGTTTGTGACTTCCGGAGCTTTATATGCAGGACAAGCGCAGGGGAAATCTAGATCTTTTATATAGTTGCTTTTGCGATATTAATATCTTGAATGTCCATATCTCGATATAGATACGATAACGATATATCTTTCAGCCCTATTCACCGCCGAGTGTGAAGTGGTTGGAATGAGAATCGGCACCTCCAAAGCCAAGACTGTGGTCCTCAACAGTGTCCTCACCTGGTCAGCAATGAGATTCTGCCCCAAGAGGAAGTTCAAGTATTTAATCGTGTTGTTCAGCAATGAGCAGGAGATGGACAGTCGGCTGGGCGCACCGCTGGCAGTGATGGTGACTCTGCACCGGTCTGTCGTAGTGAAGAAGAAGTTGAGCTGAAAGAAAAATGTTTGTATTTACCGGTGAAACTACATTCCTTCCCCCATCTATGGTCGACAGCTGGGGGTCGTGACCAAAAGAATCTTTCTGCTTAGGCTGCTGACCCGACCTGAATAAGTGGCAGGAAATGGACGGATGGATGGACAATGATGTGTTTGTGTTTTCAGATGCTGAGGGGGGCCTCACTTCCTGTCAGCACCCTGGTGAAGGTGAAAGAGGGGTTGCTGAGGCAGAGAGAGCTGGAGATCAACAGGTAGCAGGAGAATCTTTTAGGCTTCCCTCTTCTGGATTTTTCCTGGTTTCTTTGCACTAACTCTGTAACTAAAGATGTCCGTCTCTCGTGTGCATTTCAGACAGAAGCAGCAGATCTTGCAGCTGCATGCTCGGATCAGAGAGAACGAGCTCAGAGCTCAGCAGGTCTTGCAGAGCCAGAGAGGCCTGTTTGATGACCCCTTCCTCCGAAACATTGAGGTGAGACAGAGTATTGGATGATCGTTCAGATTAAAGAGTAAGGGTTCCAGAATTCATGGTCTGTTCATCCCTCAGGAGTCGGCAGCGAGACCGCCGTGTGCGTACGCATCTGACATGATGTGCTGCGATGAGGAAATGGGAAAGAAACTAGTCCTGGCTGAACTGGAAGTTCTCCATCTAAATAAGTTCTTTAGTCAAATTGCACAGCGATACACCGAGGACATCAGAAAACTGGAGGAGAAGGTAAGACTGCTTCCTCATTTAACACAGGAAATCATGATTTTTCTTGGAAATAAACATCTTCATGTGATTTGTTGACAGATAAAGACAAGGGATCGTTACATCAGCAGTCTGAAGAAGAAGTGTCAGAGGGAGAGCGACCAGAACCAAGAAAAGCAGCAGCGCATAGAGACGCTGGAGAAATACCTGTCTGATCTGCCCACGCTGGACGAGGTGCAGGTCCAATCCAAGCAGGTAGCAGCACCCCGTACACCTGACAGTACACCTGATCCCTGATCGTGCACCTGATCCCTGATCGTACACCTGATCCCTGATCGTACACCCGATCCCTGATCGTACACCCGATCCCTGATCGTGCACCTGATCCCTGATCGTACACCTGATCCCTGATCGTACACCTGATCCCTGATCGTGCACCTGATCCCTGATCGTACACCTGATCCCTGATCGTACACCTGATCCCTGATCGTGCACCTGATCCCTGATCGTGCACCTGATTCCTGATCGTGCACCTGATTCCTGATCGTACACCTGATCCCTGATCGTACACCTGATCCCTGATCGTGCACCTGATCGTACACCTGATCCCTGATCGTGCACCTGATCCCTGATCGTGCACCTGATCCCTGATCGTGCACCTGATCCCTGATCGTGCACCTGATCCCTGATCGTACACCTGATCCCTGATCGTGCACCTGATCCCTGATCGTACACCTGATCCCTGATCGTGCACCTGATCCCTGATCGTACACCTGATCCCTGATCGTACACCTGATCGTGCACCTGATCCCTGATCGTGCACCTGATCCCTGATCATACACCTGATCCCTGATCGTGCACCTGATCCCTGATCGTGCACCTGATCGTACACCTGATCGTACACCTGATCCCTGATCGTGCACCTGATCCCTGATCATACACCTGATCCCTGATCGTGCACCTGATCCCTGATCGTGCACCTGATCCCTGATCATACACCTGATCCCTGATCGTGCACCTGATCCCTGATCATACACCTGATCCCTGATCGTGCACCTGATCCCTGATCGTGCACCTGATCCCTGATCATACACCTGATCCCTGATCATACACCTGATCCCTGATCGTGCACCTGATCCCTGATCGTGCACCGATCCCTGATCATACACCTGATCCCTGATCGTGCACCTGATCCCTGATCATACACCTGATCCCTGATTATACACCTGATCCCTGATCGTGCACCTGATCCCTGATCGTGCACCTGATCCCTGATCATACACCTGATCCCTGATCGTGCACCTGATCCCTGATCATACACCTGATCCCTGATCGTGCACCTGATCCCTGATCGTGCACCTGATCCCTGATCATACACCTGATCCCTGATCATACACCTGATCCCTGATCGTGCACCTGATCCCTGATCGTGCACCTGATCCCTGATCATACACCTGATCCCTGATCGTGCACCTGATCCCTGATCATACACCTGATCCCTGATTATACACCTGATCCCTGATCGTGCACCTGATCCCTGATCGTGCACCTGATCCCTGATCGTGCACCTGATCCCTGATCGTGCACCTGATCCCTGATCATACACCTGATCCCTGATCATACACCTGATCCCTGATCGTGCACCTGATCCCTGATCATACACCTGATCCCTGATCGTGCACCTGATCCCTGATCGTACACCTGATCCCTGATTGTGCACCTGATCCCTGATCGTTCACCTGATCCCTGATCGTACACCTGATCCCTGATCGTACATCTGATCCCTGATTGTGCACCTGATCCCTGATCGTGCACCTGATCCCTGATCGTTCACCTGATCCCTGATCGTTCACCTGACAGTACACCTGATCACTGATCGTGCACCTGATCGTACACCTGATCCCTGATCGTACACCTGATCCCTGATCGTGCACCTGATCGTACACCTGACAGTACACCTGATCCCTGATCGTGCACCTGATCCCTGATCGTGCACCTGATCTACACCTGACAGTACACCTGATCCCTGATCGTACACCTGATCACTGATCGTACACCTGATCCCTGATCGTGCACCTGATCCCTGATTGTACACCTGATCCCTGATCGTACACCTGATCTCTGATCGTGCACCTGATCGTACACCTGACAGTACACCTGATCCCTGATTGTACACCTGATCCCTGATCGTACACCTGATCCCTGATCGTGCACCTGATCGTACACCTGACAGTACACCTGATCCCTGATCGTGCACCTGATCCCTGATCGTGCACCTGATCGTACACCTGACAGTACACCTGATCCCTGATCGTACACCTGATCACTGATCGTACACCTGATCCCTGATCGTGCACCTGATCCCTGATTGTACACCTGATCCCTGATCGTACACCTGATCTCTGATCGTGCACCTGATCGTACACCTGACAGTACACCTGATTCCTGATTGTACACCTGATCCATGATCGTACACCTGATCCCTGATCGTGCACCTGATCGTACACCTGACAGTACACCTGATCCCTGACAGTACACCTGATCCATGATCGTACACCTGACAGCAGACCTGATCTTACACCTGTCAGAGGTGTCAAAGTAGGTTAGAAGTAGAAAGTAGAAATCTTGTCCGTCAGTTTTTCCAAGCAGTCACTAAACCAGCTGGATTTAATTAGCTCCTCTACTAGTCAGACGAGTCTGTTGGTGAAAACACCTGTACTGGCAGATCTGAAAACATGGCAGGATTTCTACTTGCAAACTACTTTTACTTCTACTTTTGACACCTCTGCTGACAGTACACCTGGTGGTACACCTGAGGAGGCGGAGCTCCCTGTATCAGAGGAGTGGGTATCATAATGGTAATGTCGTGGGGTTTGCCGCGGCAGACGCGGGTTCAAGCCCCCTACATGGCACTCATGTGAATCACGATGGGCCCCTGAGCAAGGTCCGTCTCCCCCACTTACTACTCCCCAGGCTGCTTTATCAAGCAGCCCACTGCTAATTAGCCCACTCTGGCCAAGAGGTGGGTAAAATGCAGAGCTTGAATTCCCTCATAACAGTATACAACCCAAAACCCCAAAAAAACAGTCAAACAGTTTAGGTTTATTTGTTCTCAGGGAATTTGACTGTTTCCCACAATAGGTGAGGATAGACTGTTCATGTTTTCAGTAAATAATAATAGAATTAATGAGAATGAAAATGACAATAATAATAGAAACAATAATAACGATGTGAAAAAGTCACGAGTAAAAACCTGTTTTCAGAACATCTTATAAGATCACACAGAGTCTGACCTGATGTCCTCAGGCAGGTAAATCCAGTCATGGGGCCTGGATGGAAAACCTCTGTTGTTCTTTGTTTTCTGTCAAGTGATTGGATAACAGACCTCTGTCTGAGGATGGCGAGGTGTTAAAAGCTCAGAGAGACAACAGAAACCACTGAGGGCTTTAAAAGTGAAATCTTTGGATGAACCCTACAAGTGTACAAATGATTAAAAACTGGGCGTGATGGGACCATATTTCTGTGTTCTGGTTAAAAAGCGCTGGGTCGGTGAGTGGATTGTCTCCTTTTCAGACTGTGGGAAAATTAAGGCCCAGGTCTGATACGGTAACAGGTCCACGGTTTTCTGTAGAGCACTGCAAAAACTCAAATCTTACAAAGTTTTTCTCATTTCTAGTCAAAATATGTCATCACACCCAAAATAAGACAAAATTACCTGAAGAGAAACATTTCAGTGAGATATAGGAACTTGTTTTGAAGCAACGTCTTATTTCAAGAAAATTTGCTTATTCCATTGGAAAATTTTTTTGCTTTTCCATTGGCAGAAAGTCTTTTTAATTAAAAAAAAAATGTTTTTTTTTCACTTATTTTAATGGTGGCCAAAATATTTTTAAAATTTTTTAATAAGCCAAAAAAAAAAAAAAAATAGGACAAGTGAGAATTTCTTAATAAGATTTCTTGAAATAAGATGCATTTACCTTAAAACAAGTTCCTATATCTCACTGAAATGTTTTTCTTCAGGTAATTGTGTCTTACTTTGAGTGTGATGAGATATTTTGACTGGAAATGAGAAAAATATACTTTGTAAGATTTGAGTTTTTGCAGTGTGCAGATGACTTCTTACAGATTTCCTTCTTCACATTTATCAAATTCATCGTGTGAAGATTGGACCCTCTGGAAGACCAGTTTTGGCCCCCAGACTGTATATTTGACTCCCCTCTCCCCCCGTTGCATGCACCTCAAATACATGAAGAAAACTGAACTTTATGTCAGTTTGGTCCAAATATGGCTCAGCTGTTGTGACTTGTGTATGCTCAGCAGGAGGAGTTACAGCAGAAAGCCAAAGATCTGGAGGAGACTGTGTCCCGGCTACAGAAGAACCTGGAGGAAGGATGCGCTCGGATTAAAGAGAAAGACTTTATGATCGAGATCCAGGCCAAGAGAGAGAAGGAGCTGATTGCATCTGTGCACAGGTACGACCACACTTTATCCAGAGAGGAGAACATCTGCGTCGCGATCATTGCCAGAAAATGGAGTTGGGCTGATCATTCAGCCTCAATCTCCCTGACACGGTCAGAAAAGTTCACAAGAACACACCAAACCGTCTCCAGACTTGGGCCTACCTTCTATGCATGTCAAAATATAATGTCGCCACAACAGCAAGCGGTGCTGATCTGTACTGTCGCCCTAAAAAATGAAAACCTGAAATGTCTCTCCAACTGCAAGCAGCGCCGACCTCTCCTCCACCGGCTGATGCGCTGCTCCTCCATGTCTTCATCCCACGTGATCAAAGATGATTGATCCAAAACGATACCGAACAATGTGACAGTGCATTATGTCTGCGCTTTCGTTATTTTTTCTGGGCTATTTACCATCTTCACTTGTGGTCTTCTTGTTCGCTGATTCGTGAAGAAAAGCCAGCCCTCCTCCAATCTGATTGGTCAGCCCATCACTAGCTGCGTTTACATGGACCCAAATATACTGACTACTTTCGGTTTAAAAGCGCTGTCGGAATGAAAATGATCCATGTAAACACCTCTTTCCGAATGAAAAGTGCCGAACCGAATGAATTTTCTTTTGGTTTCACAGGGGTAGAATATTCCTTTCCCCAAACCGATCATAGTATTATGGAAACGCTAAATCAGAAGGTTGTGAGGTTGCGTTCTTACAGCCCATGCTTTGACGACACATCAACGGGCTACGAATAATGTTTCCTCACTTTGACAGATGGTGGTGAACAACGTAACTCCCTGGACAGCGACAGAAAACTTGTTTTTAACTCAAACTCTGTCTCTGCACCTTTTTCTCTTGGTTGTCTGCAGTAGGAGCTCATGAGGATCAGCTGCTGCTGGATCGAAGTCCTGCAGAAACAACAACAATCGTGACGATCAGTTTATTGACCTCGGTCTTTAATAAATAACGTGATGTCGCATCATTCTGGGCACGTGAGACAGAGTTATTCTGAATAAATGTCCCCCCCCCCCTTGGCACATGTACACACGAGATCAGAATGAATTAGTTCCCATGTAAACCGCTGCCCTTAAATCCTCAATCAGAATGATTTCATACCGAAAGGGAGAAACGTCTCCATGTAAACGTGCCCACTGGCTGAATGACTAGCTGAAGCGATTACACATGTTCAATCGGCTAAAAAGAACGTTGACGGCTGCCGACAGCCAATGAAACGCCTTTATCCATAGTTTCCATGCAGAATGGGGAAGATGGAGATGGAACCAGCAACCTATGTGTGTGTTTCTGTACAGCCTGCAGGAGAAGGTGCAGCAGTGTCTGGATGATGGTGTGAGGCTGCCCATGCAGGACCTGAAGAGACTCGAAGTAGAAAACAGTCAGCTGCTGCAGCAGCAGGACCACAGCAGCAGGGTAACACAACTGCACACACACACACACATTCTCACACAACCACACACACACACACACAATCGCACACAGGTCAAATAAAGACATGAACATGTTGTCTGCTCCTCAACAGCTGTTCAAGCATCAGAAAGACGAGATTGAGAGACTCACATCGCAACTGATGGTAAGGTGAACCCACATCATCTCAGATCCAGTCTATCAGCTGATCCAACCCATCATCTGATCCAGTCTATCATCTGATCCAGTCCATCAGCTGATCCAGTCCATCAGCTTATCAAATCCATCAGCTGATCCAGTCTATCAGCTGTTCTAGTCCATCAGCTGATCCAACCCATCATCTGATCCAGTCCATCATCTGATCCAGTCCATCAGCTGATCCAGTCCATCAGCTTATCAAATCCAACAGCTGATCCAGTCTATCATCTGATCCAGTCCATCATCTGATCCAGTCCATCAGCTGATCCAGTCCATCAGCTTATCAAATCCATCATCTGATCCAGTCCATCATCTGATCCAGTCCATCAGCTGATCCAGTCCATCAGCTTATCAAATCCATCAGCTGATCCAGTCTATTAGCTGTTCTAGTCCATCAGCTTATCAAATCATCCATCATCTGATCCAGTCCATCATCTGATCCAGTCCATCAGCTGATCCAGTCCATCAGCTTATCAAATCCATCAGCTATCCAGTCTATCAGCTGTTCTAGTCCATCATCTGATCCAACCCATCATCTGATCCAGTCTATCAGCTGATCCAACCCATCATCTGATCCAGTCTATCAGCTGATCCAACCCATCATCTGATCCAGTCCATCAGCTTATCAAATCCATCATCTGATCCAGTCCATCATCTGATCCAGTCCATCATCTGATCAAATCCATCATCTGATCCAACCCATCATCTGACCACCCATCATCTGATCCAGTCTATCAGCTGATCCAACCCATCATCTGATCCAGTCTATCAGCTGATCCAGCCCATCATCTGATCCAGTCCATCAGCTTATCAAATCCATCATCTTATCCAGTCCATCATCTGATCCAGTCCATCATCTGATCAAATCCATCATCTGATCCAACCCATCATCTGATCCAGTCCATCAGCTGATCCAACCCATCAGCTGATCCAGTCCATCAGCTTATCAAATCCATCATCTGATCCAGTCTATCATCTGTTCTAGTCCATCATCTGATCCAGTCCATCATCTGATCCAGTCCATCATCTGATCAAATCCATCATCTGATCCAACCCATCATCTGATCCAGTCTATCAGCTGATCCAACCCATCAGCTGATCCAGTCCATCAGCTTATCAAATCCATCAGCTGATCCAGAGGGTCCTCTGATCAGAGGAGACTAAACTTGAACAAACCAACAATGAAGCATGGTGGTGGCAGTATCATGATGTGGAGATGTTTCTGTTGGCTGATGGAATGATGGATGGAGATAAATCCATGAAAGTTCTGGAGGAATATTTGTTTTAATCTTCCAGAGAGCTGAGACTGGGAGAACTGAATACATGTGCACAAACCACTGTATAATTATTTCACCTGACCTATTTGGACTTTTTTTTTTTTTTAACAAAAAAAGAGTTATTCTTAAAGGGACTAGAGGCAAGATTAAGAAACGAAACTCGCAACTGCCGCGACCGGCACTTCAGGTAACTGCAGCCAAGAGCCAAGCCGTCACGGGAGCACAAACTGAAGCTATAATGTTGTTTCCTGCGCTTTTTCTTCGTAGTTCCACTTTTTAGTGTCTTTCAGTTGATCTGGATCGTTTGCTGACGGCAGAAGGATCCATAACTATCGCTTACAGTGTTTGAATTTACCGCGACCGTCTTCTTCCTGTATCAAAACTGCGGATGTAGCGTCATTTGACGTCACGTCCGCAGGGCAGCGCGGGAAATTCGGACACCGAATTGCAGCGCATTTTGCAGCACACAGCCTGTGGGTGGAAACGTTTTTTGGGGGTATTTAACGCTTCATCACCCATTAGTATTAGGAAAAATGGACATGTATGTTTGTTTGTTTTTTAATTCCTGCCTCTAGTCACTTTAATGATAAAAAATGAAAAGAAAAATCAGTTCCTTCAGTTCATCTGCTGGTCTGTGTCCTTTTAGGTAACCAGCACCAGGCTGCAGAAGAAGAAGAAGAGTCTTCCTCATCTGCAACAGCCCTGTCTTCTGCAGGAGGAGGAAGAGGATGCAGGTTTGGTCCCATGGTCCGGAGCCTTCCTACAGGTAACAGAGCTGTATGACCTCACTGATCTGGAATCCATCCAGCCAATGAGATGGAAGCTGGTTCCGCTTTTCAGTTTCTTGTAGTCTGTGTGGTAAATAAAAGGGATCAGAAACTCTGATTCACCATGGCAACGGCTGAGTGAACAGCTGAGTCTGGATGTTGATTCAGCTGAGCTGGAAATATGATTGTTATTTATCTAAAACTGGACGTAAAGAGCAGGAAGCTTCCATGTTTTGTCACATGATCAGAAGCTACAAGACCAAACACGTTAACTCTCCGTCTGAGGTCAGAAATAGTTGGTTATTTTCTTCAATCTTAAATACTTCAGATGGAGAAAGATCATCATCATCATCATCAGACTAATGATTGGTCACCTGACAGCTGTCTGAATGTTTGCTGGTACAGGTGAAGAAGGATCTTCTAAAACACTGAATCTGGTGTTTCTGGACCACATCAGCGTCTTCATTCTGGTGCCGATCTGCTGCTGTGTTCGTCCTGGTGGTCTCACTTTGCTCCTGATTTCTTCACAGATAGATTTTTTATTAGTAATGATTCAAAAAGCACAGCTCAGACCAACAGTGTACAGAAATACAAGTAGAGGAGGATATCACGCTGTTGTTCAGGTGACCACGGGTAACTGGAGTCCATGTTCATGGATTCACATCCATAATCTCAGAAAGACGAGTTCGAACATGAGGTCCACGTCCCTGAATGGACAGTTAATGTTCAGTCTTTTCTCCTCCACAGTAGTTACACTGAACCAGACTCAGGATCCATTTCCACATCGATATTGAAACCATGGAAGAAAAACAACAGTAGAACTCAGAGCTGTGTTTAACAGTGAAAGTAAGATCATTTCCACATGAACAGTGTGAAGGGAACTCAATGGACTGGGACTGAACAGCTGTGTAGCCTTAAAAAACAGCTTCAGGTTGCCAGGGAGCATAAAGTCTGCAGTCATTTGTCATCTCCTTATGACAGTTGACACCACGCTAAAGATTTAAATCAGTTAGGTAACTTCCTTTCCTTGTCTCTTTCACTTATCCTGTCCATCGTAGCAACAGAATGGTGTTCAGGCTGCTTTGTTGTGTTGAACAGGTTTGCTTTGCCAAGGGGATCTTTATTGATTTAAGGCTCCTCTTGATGTTCTGAATTTATTCATTTTATTTAATTAAATGCTTGCTTATAACTACATTTTACATAATACTGCTGGACCCGACAAGAGGAAAGGGAATGTTAAGAAAAGAAACGATGAGGAGTCAGTTAGGTCATTTCCTGTGTCTCATTGGCGCGCACGAATCCTCACGTCATCAGTCGTGATGATGGACGGAGACTTGATCCGGGTTTTGATGCAGTTTCCAGCTAATCTGTCTCACTGGGTTCAGAGTCTCCGTGTCCAACGTCCCGTCTCTGCTGGTTAGATATTGGTGAGTCACAGTGGGGGGGGCGACCTTCCTCTGAAACTTTGGTGTGTTTTTCTCCCTCTGAGGTTCAGGATGAAGATGTGTTGGAGCGTCCTCCTCCTCCTCCTCCTCCAGCAGGAACATCAGAGGTGGACCGGCTGCTGAAGGAGATGTCTCTGTGTCTGCTGGACCTCCAGGGTCTCTGCAGCATCCTGGCTCAGAGAGCTCAGGGGAAGCAGCCCAACCTGTCCCTGCTGCTGGCCATGAAGTGTAGGTTCATCACACCCCTTCCTGTCAGTGTCGGTTCTGGTGTTGTTACAGGTTCTGGTTCTGGTCTCGGTAAGGAATGCATCGTTCTAAGCTGTTCGGGTTCTGGGCTCGTATCCAGGATGAGCCGACACGGATTCATCAAGCCAGGTGAAACCCATCCTGGATAAGTGCACGCTCGCGGCTTCCTCAATCCCTCACAGTCTATCCCAGAATCACTGATTACCATGGCAACGCACTGGCTTCTCTCTGTCGGAGCAGGAAATTCCGGTAGAAGCAAATAAAAAGAAATGAATCTGTGGAACTAATGCGTCAATATCTTCAGGCATTAATGCGGAAACAACAAAGTTATTAATCGTGCCACAACAAAAGTCCTGATTTGGCATCTTGGTGAGAGAAGCTGATTGTTGTTACTTTTGTCACAATTTTTATCATCATCAGCCCCTAAAACTACTTTATCCTCCTAATCCACGTAGATTCTGACTCTTTACAAGCTTTACACGTAGAGGATGGCCGCAAGATAAATGTGTCGTAGATCGTATTTATCTTTTGTTTGTTGCTAACCTTTATTTTTTTTTAGGTATTTAGCATTTTGTAAAAGTTTATATCCAGATATTTGATTGAACGAGCCTCCTTTGGGCCAAATGCAGACTGGATTGCAGAAATTCAGCCCTGCGATCGGACAATTCTGTACATAATGAGCTGGACACTGCTGCACCAGTACAGGTGCATGTAGTAGTTATTCCTCGTTTCAGAACATTGTGTGAACAGAGCTTTTAGTTTAATTGCCTTTTTTTTTCATTTAAGTTTTTCATTGTGATGAGGTGCGCATTAACAAATCAACAAAACAAAACATAGGGTGAGTGGATGTGACACATGGTGTTAAGAGAAGAGAGGAAAGCGAAACAAAAGAGCGAGCATGCAGGAAAATGACTAGAGAAAATAATACATATAATAAGAAATGTTCACACATGCAGTCCTTGTGGTGGCAAAAGTAAATGAAAAGGAAAATGAAGGCAAAACACAAAAAAGAAAAAATAATTCCATTAAATTAGAAATTGTGAACCAAGGTATGGTGGTGATAAAGCCGTGGTAATGGCAATGATGATATTTAAGGGGCTAAAAACACATTTTCATAGGGGAGAAGAAGAAGATTATAAGAGATCAAGCGCACGAACTAAGATTTTGTTGTCGCTACTTGCGACATCTTCTTTCTTCTTCACTCATCCCTCCATCATCACTCATTTTATAATACAAAAAGAAGAATTTCCTTTCCCCCCCGTAAAAAGAAATTTCCCCCCTCTTCCCTTTTTCCTCTTCTCCATTTTTTTATTTACCTCCCGTTTTTCCCCCAAAAGGCGCAAAATTTTGGGAAGAGAATATTAAATATATCATTTTAAACGGAACTTTATTTTATCTATCATTAATTCAAATGAATAGGAAAACAATTAATTTTATTTTATTAGATTTGTAAAAAAGTTATATTTGACAGCTTTCTTTATCATTGATGATTGTACATTCATACACGCATGCAACCACTCAGTTAAGATTAATTTTTTTTTATATTTTCTTTTCACAATTCAATTTTTTATTATTTTATTAATTAATATTAAAATTAATTTTTAATCAACATTATTTTTAATCTACATCTACACAACTCCTGCTTCATCATAATTAATGGTAATTAAAATTATTATTATTTATTTTTTTTTTTTTTTTTTTTTTTTTTTTATTTTATTTTTTTTTATTTTTATTTCTTCTCCTTCCCCCCCCCCCCCCCCCCCCCCTCTTCTTTTCCTATTCTCTTCTCCCGGTTTTTTCCCCCCCCCCCCCAAAAAATACTCAAAAAAAATATCCAATAACGTCGCACAAACTATTAATAATATTTTTTTTTGATTTTTTCATGAAGAGGGGGAACTTTCCCCACTCAGCCTCCCGCCATTGAGCCATCGCGCCCTCCACTCTGTATCTTATATCACTTTTTTTCCTATCCCCTTCCTCTCCCCCTCCTTTTCCTCTCCCCTTCACTCCCCCCACCCAACCACCCCCATTTTTTTTTTTTATATTTTTTTTATTTTTTTTTTTTAAAAAACAAAACTCTCCTATACTAGAAATAAGAAATTTACTTTTTTTTCTGTTTTTACTTTCTTTCTTCCTTTCTCATTTTTATATTTTTTCTTCTTTTTTCTTCTTTTTTTTTTTATTTTTTTAAAATTAAATAATAAATTAAAATTTAATTATATTTAATAAAAATTTTTTTTTTTTTTTATTTTTATTTTTTTTTTTTTAATTTTATTTTTTTTTTTTTTTTTTTTTTTTTTTTTTTTTTTTTTTTTTTTTTTTTATATCTCTAACTTTTCTTTTTTTCTATAATTATTTTTTTCATTTTTCCCTTTTCCTCTTCTCTTTTTTCCTTTCCCTGGGGGGCGCACCCCCAACCCCCTTTTTATTCTTCTCTTTTTGCCTTTTTTATATTTCGCGTGTAATCTTTATATATCTCCCCCAAACACTAAAATTAAAGCGCACGCTATTTTTTTTTTGAGGAAAAGAAATTAGACTCCCAATTTGGAGTCTTTTTAAATCAGACCCCAAGTGTTGTCTTCAGTTATTTCTTTATTTTTTTTGTAAGTCTATTTATTTTCTGTTTGCAAATACATCATATGTAAATGTAACGTTGATTGATTGCTGATTGATTAATCGAAATAGGGGAGGTTTAAATAAGTTTATGCTTCAACCTACCCCTTTTAAGACATGTTGGGGACATGTAGTAGTAATATTGTTATTATTACTACTATTGTGGTTTTAAATATTATTTGGATTATTCTCTTTGTTTTGTCTATTTTCTTTATTTTTCTGTTGACTTTCTTGTTTGTCACATCACATGTTTGAAACAACACAAAAAGAATAATAATGATAATTATAATATATAAATAAATAATAATAAAAGATTTACAGGTTTATTTGCTTTTATTTATCCTGATTTAATAAAGTAACATCATTTATCTGTTTGATTTCAAAATCTAAAATAATTTGTCTAAATTTATTGCAGTTTATGGACACAAGTGTTAAAAACAAATGTCAGTGGTTTAAGTTGAATGTGATCATGTGTTGTGGACAGTGGAATAAATGCTGGTTTCCATGGTAACAGCTGACTGTAATAAGGAATGTGAATAGCCTTAGCCTGGTTTGGAGCAGTGCAGCTCCACATAAATCTCCATGGTAACTCATTTCATATCATATCCCACTTATGTGCAGCTGGATCCTGGATAAGTTAATCCAGGATAACCAACATATCCCGGTTTAATCCCTGATCCTGGTTCTGAGCTGCTGTTATAAACGAGTTGATTCGAAACTGATTTGATGCTGAAGATCCAAAATGACATCAGATCCAGATCCTGGATTTCATATTTCAGCAGAAACCTGCTGCTCCATGTCTGACTTGTGTCCTGTGGTGTCTCCGCCTAGCCTTCAGCGTCCCAGCGGAGGAGACGGAGACGAGGACGGCGGGGGTGGACGAGGCGCTGAGCTTCAAGCTGCTGGAGGTCGGCCAGCTGAGGAGAGACATCGATGATCTGAGGAGGAACATCTCCGACCGATACGCTGCATCACACAGCGACTCTGCTACTTCCTGGTCCTCCTCAGAGACGTCTGGTCCTCCAGAATCACCAGGAGGTCCGGTGGACCCGCCGGGTCTCCACCATCACAACCTCAACAAAACTTAGCAGAGAGTGGAGTTAAACATGACAAACCTTATCAGGATTTCAGAAGCCGTCTTCCTGCTGGCTGGACTCCACACAGCCAGCCTTCATCTTTCACCTACAGCCGTCTATAGATGATCAATAACTGCTCAATCTGAATGAGAACAGGATTAATCTGGATTAAAGCCGCTTTCAGGACCATTTTTTTAACATAGAGGAAGATGAAAACTGAGGATGAAGCAGGTCATCTCTCCCTTCAGCATGCCTTCTGCATGGATGTGCTGTCAGTTACCATGACAACCACATTGGCAGTCTGTGTTCAGGCTCCGATTAAGTATATTTATATGCAGCTGTGTTTCTACTCTTGTTTTGATTTCATTTGCTGATCAAAAATAAAACTATTTTTCTAAAGAAGTGTTGTGATTTGAGCGGGGTGGAAGGAAGTCCTCCCCCACCAGATCTGCACAGGTGCTCCTCCCTGCTGCTCACCCATGGACCCGGACTACAGGTCATGTCTTAGCTGGGTCACATGACGAACTGAGAATGTCCGATACCTGCGGGAGCGTTTGATCCAAACATCTGCAGTGCTGCAGGGAATCGCCGCTGTTGATGAGATCATCAATAAAGTCTTAGGTTACTGTTTTTAAACACACGTGGTTCCTGTTCCTGCAGGAGCTGCTGGTTCTGCACAGCATCACCATCCATCTGGACCACACCACAAGAGGCTGTGTATGCTGCAATCATGTAATCAACACACACTGCTAAAAAAAAAGTAAAGGGAACACTTAACACATCTTAGGTCTCAAAGAAATAAAGCGGTTAAAAATCTTTATTCAATATATATTATAGTTGTTCCAATACCGGTACCAGAAATGCCACCAATACTGCCCAAAGCACTGGTATCAGTATCGGTGAGTACTGGGGTTCAGGAGTCCGATACTATGTCATTTATTAAAATAGGAATCCATTTACTAATCGGCTCGGACACAGTTCTTCTTCTGTGCTCTTAAGTTTGCGCTGTGCTGCAGCCTGCTGTTTTTGAGGGTGAGGAAGAACTGATCACCTGACAGACAAGGAGCTGACAGGAATCATGTCAGTGGCAGCATTTCACACGAGGTTGTCCCACCAGAAAGACTGCATTTAAAATGTATGTAATGTTTTTTTTTTTTGGTCTTTTTTTCAAATAACATAGCGGTATTGGTAGTTGGTATCGGCCGAAACCCACAGCACAAGTATCGGAGTCGGTATCGGGAGGAAAAAATTGTATCTGAACATCTTTAATATATAGTAGTATGTGTTCTGTGTTGAGAACAAAAGAACATAAAAATGATTGACGTAAATCAGAATTGTTCCATGGAGGACTGGATTCAGAGCCAGATTTAAAATAAAAGTGGAAAGACAAATCTGGATGAGTCACAGCAGTGTGTGTGGCCTCCAGGTGCCTGTAGGACCCTTTCAATGCCTTCTGATGAGCGGTGGATGTTCTCCTCAGGGATCGTCTCCCAGACTTGGATTAAAGCATCAGTCAACTCCTGAACAGACTGTGGTGGATGGAACCAGACGTGATGTCCCAGATGTGCTCAGCTGGATTCAGGTCTGGGGGACGGGCAGGCCAGTCCATAGCATCAACACCCCCATCATGGAGGAACTGTTGACCCACTTCAGCCACATGAGGCCTGGCGTAGTCCTGCATTAGAAAGAACCCCGGTCCCACTGCACCCGTGTATGGTCTCACAAAGTCTGAGGATCTCATCCTGGTACCTGAGGGCAGTCTGAGCTGTGCAGCCCATCCCCACACCATGACTGACCCACCACCAAACCAGTCCTGCTGGAGGCAGCACGACGTTCTCCACAGCATCTCCAGACTGTCGCACGTGCTCAGTGTGAACCTGCTCTCATCTGTGAAGAGGGCAGGGTGAAATCTGCCAGCATTGGTCTTCTCTGGCAGCCAACCGCCCTGCACAGTGCTGGGCTGTAAGAACAGTGTAGGGCTGAAACACTAAATACAAAAGTGACAAAAAACATCAGCCAGAATGACAAGAGAGTAATGGTTTGTGGTCACGAGCCTTTATGGGGTTGTCTCAGTAATTGCCTCATTTCTACCTGTTGTCTGTTTCATTTGCACAACAGCAGGTGAAATTGATTCACATTAAGTGTTGCTTCTTAACTAGACAAGTGTGATATACTACTTTGGAGTTGCACTGTGTTGTTTAAGTGTTTTTTTTTTTTTTTTTTTTTGCGCAGTTCAAGTATATACACTGCCTGGCCAAAAAAAAAGTCGCCACTTGGATTTAACTAAGCAAATAGGTACAAGCCGCATGGGCGATTATCTTTCAGCTGCAACAAGTTATTTAACCCCAACTGCTGCAATGAGTTACTTTTCATTTCCTAAACCATGTGGAAAGACACATCCGTGGTGGTGGAAAAGATGTTAGTCTGTCTGAGAAGGGTCAGATCATTGGCATCAAGCAGAGAAAACATCTTAAGGAGATGCAGAAACGACTAAAATTGGGTTCAGAACAGTCCAACGCATTATGAAAAACTGGAAGGATAGTGGGGACCCATCGTCTTTGAGGAAGAAATGTGGGCGGAAAGGCAGATGAAGTGATGCAGCATCATCCTAGTGTCTACTGTACAAGCCTGGGAGGGGGTAGTGTCATGATCTGGGGTTGCTGCAGTTGCTCAGGTCTAGCTTCAGCAACAGTAGCCGCTTTCAGACTTGCATTATTACCTCTGCACTGTTGCCGCTTTCCAGCGCAAGTCTGAAAGGGGCTAATATGAGCTCAAAGAATGAGGTCAGCTGATACCGGAATATCCTGAATGACCCGGTTCTTCCATCAATGGATGTTTCTGCCCTGATGGCACGGCCATATTCCAAGATGGCGATGCCAGAATTCATCGGGCTCAGATAGTGAAAGACTGGTTCAGAGAGAATGAGACATCATTTTCACAGGCGGTCCAATGAAATATTAGAGTGACGTTGTTTTTGGCCAGGCAGTGAATAAATGTGTAACTGAGGTAAAATATAGTCCCAACTTCATTTATTTTTCTTTAAATTTCTTGAGAAAATTTATGATGTACCTGAACATTTTTGTCGTAAAACAAAGAAACGTGGACCTTTTATCATTTCTAGGGTATTTTGCTGTTCATTTCACTGGGCCGGCCCACTGGAGACCAGATTGTTCTGAATGTGGAACAGAGACTGAGATGAACGGCAGGTCAAGAATGAGTTTAACAAAAAAAAAAAATCAAACTGGAAAAAATCTTTATTACATTGTTTTAAAAAAAGAAAAGGAGAGACAGCCGTTGACCTAGATGCACGTCATTAGTGAGAGGTTTTTCAACACAAAGCAAGAAGCAGAAAAAGGAGGAGGAGAGATGGAAGCTGTGGAGAACAGCTGGAGGTTACTGCATATAAACGGGTCTTTGGGTCAGAACGCCGGCGGGTTGGAATACTGACAGGTGGGTTCCCCGTGCAGCGGCGAGGCCTCTGATCTGGGACCTGCTGACCAGAGGATCTACTGGTTTGGTGTTTTTACTCTCACTGCTACAGCAGACAACAATGACAACTAAAGAAACCGCACGGCGCTGAACAGAGAATAAATGAGAAGCGGATACAGGTGAAGCATGCCGTACTGCCAAAGATGGACCTAGCTGTGGTCTAGCCTACCTTCTACACAGGTGTGGTTCAGGACCAGGCCTGTCAGCCATTAAAGCTGCTTTCTGTGGACAGGTTTGTCCTGAATGCCTCTAACAGCTGAGGTTTGGGTCGTACAGGCTGGGGAGGAGGGAGGAGGCTGGCGCGTGATCACTGCTGTCAGACAGCGCGACCGAGGCTTCGTTACGTCTGCTGACAGGAAACATCTGCATATCCCAGAAAAAAAACACTGAATTCTTCCAAGGTTTTTATGGTTAACGTGTGATTCCAGGAAGTCTTATATTCTCACCACCTTCTTCCTGATAACTACGATGATCACCCAAATCTAAGAGGACTGATAGAAGATTCTTTTTTTTTTTTTTTTTTTGGTAAAGCAATCATTTCGTTTTGTTTTCTTAAATTTTCCATCTCTGGGTTATTCCATGACAAAACATTCCTGTTACAGTCCTTCCAAGAACCAGGTGAACATCTAACAAAGTGAGGTGAAACCAGGGCGGCCCCTGAAAGAGTCAACAGTCCCCTACAGCTTACGTATCCCCACTAAAGCATCCGTCTCCCCCCACAGAATCCCCCTCAAACCACCTTTCCCCCCCAACACGCCGCCGGCCGGAGGAAACACCCGGCTCTTCCCCTCAGATTGTCTCTCAGTCCTCATTTTAATGTCGAGATGGCCGGCAGAGCTTCTACGAGGAGCAGTCGGTCTCAGGCGGCTTGGGCGGGGTCTGGTCTAAGGGCGTCTCCGTGGAGACCCCAGGATTCCCGTTCTCCGGTCCGTTGCTCAGCGACATCTTCTCCAGAGCTGAGAGGTGGACAAACAATCAGGTGAGCTAGTAAACAGTAGGGGTGGAAAGATACGTTGATATGGATTGATGTATCGATCCAAAAACCCAATATCGACCAAAAATCGATATGAAACCCACTTTTATTTAGATTTTTTTTAGATTATTTTATTATTTTCTCTTTCTTTTCAAATTTGAAAATGTAGCCTTTTCTATAGTTGGAGAGTATGAATAATTTTGGGGACAACCGTATATTTATTTTATGGTACAAAAATAATTAATTAAATTTAAAAGGGGGTTGAATTGAAAAAAGAAAAGGAAAAATGAGAGCGGTTGCAGGCGGGGGTCGACTGCAACCAGAGTCCCGCCCAGAAGATCACAGAGGCATGGTGTCCTGCTCAAATTTCTGAAGGGACCCCGTTCGTTTCGATGAAGATCCTTCCTGACTTCGTGAAAGGCCAAACTGTCCGCACCCTTGGTTGGTTTTTACATAATAACTTCCTTCCCTCTCTTCAAATCCAGACTTAAAACTCTCCTGTATTATTCCAAAGTTCATATGCATCACTCCAATGTTGTTTTTCCTGTAGTTTTGTTTTCTGTGGTAACTTTCATGCTTGTGTTTTTATGTTTTATCTTGGGTGCTTTGACAAGGCGCTTTTCAAATAAAATGTATTATTATTGACTTATCAGTCCAGCTCTCCTCACTTATTCATTGACCAGATTATGAATGTCTGCTGACATATATATAAATACATAAACCTTAGTGTATATCAGAGAGCAGGTGACCAGTGAAATTGCATTATCAAATAGGGATGCACGACATTGGAATTTTTGCCGATATTTGATATGTCGATATTTTTAAATTCATGTGGCCGATAGCCAATAGCGATACAAATATTAACGCTGAAAAAATAAGCAGTCATTGCAAATAGCAGTTTTGTTATCCGTTTCTGACATTTTAAAAAACAGGGGTGGAAAATATCGATACACTGAAATATTTTTCGATATTTTCATATGCCGATATAGAATCGATATTTACAAACGGACATCGATCTGTTTTACTTCGCAAAATTTTGTGACAGAACGATGAAATATCACAAGATTTCACTAGTAAAATAGGTCGATACTGCGTTTTTAAAGGTCAATATCAGCATATGTAAATATCACCAAAAAATTTTTGAGAATGTGAGCATGAATGGTTGTCTGTCTCTCTGTGTTGGCCCTGCGACAGACTGGCGACCTGTCCAGGGTGTACCCCGCCTCTCGCCTGATAATAGCTGGGATGGGCTCCAGCAACCCCCGCGACCCTGAACTGGATTAAGCGGTACAGAAAATGACTGACTGACTGACAAAAAATTTTGTGAAGTATTGCCGATGTCCGATACTCAATTTTAAGGCCAATATAGACCGATACCAATAGGGAGCTGATTATATCGTGCATCCCTAATTATCATAACCAAGGTTATTACAGTTAACTAAAACTAATGAAAAAAAGAAAACTAAAATTGAAAAAATATTTTCATTAATTGAAATAGTTATCATTTAAAAAAAAAACTAAGTGAAACTGTATTGCGTCTTTACAAAACTAACAAACTAATTAAAATTGTTGCAAAAACCTCGTTATTTAATCTATTTTGCTCTACCAGTTTTACTCCAAGTGACTTTCTGATGATTTTGAGTATCACACCGGACAAAAACCTATAATTTAAAAAGAAAAAAAAAAAAAAAAAAAAAAAGACAGTGAAACGAATAAAAACTAATTTAAAAATAAGCATTTTCCAAAAAGACAAAAACTAATAAAAAACTAGCAAACCTGCTTAAAAAACTAAAGGTAACTAAAACTAACTGAATCAAAAAACAAAAAGTTAAAACTGAATAAAAACTGAAACTAATTACAAATCCAAACTATTATGACGTTGATCATAACTCCTCAGGAGTGGAGCCGTCTCTCATTGGATCATGTGACCTGAAGACCTTTATGGCTCCATGAATTCACAATCAGCTGATCAAAGTGGTCTGCAAGCATGATTCCAAAATATGGATGAAGACTGTTTAATTTTGTGACAGTTGTGTGACCTGTGGAGAGTTACGGGTTTAGTGCCCCTATTGGCCAAAAGTTACACTGTGTCCCTTTAACATAACCCCATAGAAAGAATTGAAAGAATGTCTCAATAAACCATGATACACATTGCATCATCACTAGTCAAGACAACTCACCCTGAAGTGATGCCGAGTTGTTTCCAGATGGAGCAGTGCCGCTTCCATCATCCACTTCATCCAAGTAGAGCCGGTACCGATGGCCGCTGTCGTCCTCATACTCCACGTTCTCGTCATCACTGTCCACCTCTGGAGCCACGTACACCACCTCAAACTCGATCTGTCCTCGCTGACGAGACAAGCAGAGCGTTTCAGACGCTAGCTGGTGTAAGGTAGGGTGCGTGTGAGCGGAGAAACCGTACCTGCTGGGAGAGGATGGTGACAGCCTCCTTGTGTTTGGCATCTCGTAGGTTGATGCTGTTGACGGCGAGGATGGCGTCGCCCACATGCAGACCTCCACATCTGTCCGCAGGCTGGTTGGGATGGATCTCTGAAATCAGAATGGGAACGCCGTGCTCCTTCCCACCCTGAAGAGAACATGACACTGGATCAGAGGTGCTGTTGGAGCCTTCAGAACATCCACATCCCACAGAGCACAGAGCTTTCCCCGGGTTTGACTGATCTGGACTGGACTGTGCTGGAGTTCACAGATGAGACTCAGAAGATGGAGGATATGCTACAGTGTTTGGTTGTCCATGTCCACAGGATGAGACAAAAGGCTTTTAAACTGTGGACACATCAACTTGCTGAAGTTCAAATTGAGCATCAGAATGAGGAAAAAAGGGGAACTAAGCGAGTTTGAATGTGGCATGGTTGCTGGTCTGAGTATTTATTGGGATTTTTATACAAAACCATGTCCAGGGTTTCCAGAAGATGGTCTGAAGAAGAGAAAATATCCAGTAAGCAGCAGTTGTCTGGACCAAAATGTCTACTTGATGCCAGAGAAGACTGGACAGACTGGTTGGAAGTTTGGTCTTTAATGATCCGTTTAAACCCCGAATGAAGTTTCTATTTGAAAGTATGCCTGAGTTACAGATTCTCATCAAGGGTGCGGTGGAACCAGAGATTCTCATGATGCGGTGGACTGGAGATTCTCATGATGCGGTGGATGTGAGATTCTCATCGTGATGAGGTGGAACAGGAGATTCTCATCGTGATGAGGTGAAACGGGAGATTCTCATCGTGATGTGGTGGAACGGGAGATTCTCATCGTGATGCGGTGGAACGGGAGATTCTCATCGTGATGAGGTGGAACGGGAGATTCTCATCGTGATGAGGTGGAACGGGAGATTCTCATCGTGATGAGGTGGAACGGGAGATTCTCATCGTGATGAGGTGGAACGGGAGATTCTCATCGTGATGCGGTGGAACGGGAGATTCTCATCGTGATGTGGTGGAACGGGAGATTCTCATCGTGATGCGGTGGAACGGGAGATTCTCATCGTGATGAGGTGGAACGGGAGATTCTCATCGTGATGCGGTGGAACGGGAGATTCTCATCGTGATGCGGTGGAACGGGAGATTCTCATCGTGATGCGGTGGAACGGGAGATTCTCATCGTGATGAGGTGGAACGGGAGATTCTCATCGTGATGAGGTGGAACGGGAGATTCTCATCGTGATGCGGTGGAAGGGGAGATTCTCATCATGATGAGGTGGAACGGGAGATTCTCATCGTGATGCGGTGGAACGGGAAATTCTCATCGTGATAAGGTGGAACGGGAGATTCTCATCGTGATGCGGTGGAACGGGAGATTCTCATCGTGAGGTGAGTGGAACGGGAGATTCTCATCATGATGAGGTGGAACGGGAGATTCTCATCGTGATGAGGTGGAACGGGAAATTCTCATCAAAGATGAGGTGGAACGGGAGATTCTCATCGTGATGTGGTGGAACGGGAGATTCTCATCGTGATAAGGTGAAACGGGAAATTCTCATCGTGATGAGGTGGAACGGGAGATTCTCATCGTGATGAGGTGGAACGGGAGATTCTCATCGTGATGCGGTGGAACGGGAAATTCTCATCATGATATCAGACGGGGTCTGCCCTGATTTCATGGATGAACCAACATGTAAAAAGTTTCCAGATTGACCAACTCCATGCAGCTTTGTTTGGGGTTTTTTTTCAATTAAACTGTTCAGGTTTCTGATTCAGAGTAAAGTTTGAATCATATATCAGACAAGCGCTGCAGGTTTAACTCCACCAGCAGCTACTGGCCATATCATGACACTTTACTACAACTACCTCTCATATCATCAGGACTGATATGACTGTACCAGTAAATATCAGAATAAACATCTCCAACATCCTCCAGCAGCACAGTCAGTCACTTGTCCAACTGGGATGCTAATGTTTCCACATTCAGGAAGAGAAACATAAATCCATTTACTGTGATGGAGATTCCCAGCCCCTCATGATCCTCCTTGACCAGCACCACCTTCCTGATGGGGCCTACTCCCTGGGTCTTCTTCAGCATGTCAGGATCCTGCAACAGCATTAAAAACTTAGCTTTGGGGACAAAAGGCAGCTCCAGCTGTTTGGCAGTTTTACTCACGTGTCCCACGGGGGAAGGAAGAGGCTTCTTTGGGTCGCTGCGACCTCGGCAGGCCCGGATGACCGTCTTATGGCGGTGAAGGTGAATTTCTGCCTCCAGCTGGTTCCACAGCTTGTCGTGGGCTGGACCTTTCATGTCCCGACCAAGTAGCTGGATCTGCTGGACCCTGAGAGGCAGACCAACACCAAACCACTCCTTAATAAATTTTCCTTTATGGAGGGCATTTATATTGTTTTATTATTTTTAATAGGCCTCAATATTTTTTC
This sequence comes from Atherinomorus stipes, assembly GCA_023101725.1. Classification (NCBI taxonomy): domain Eukaryota; kingdom Metazoa; phylum Chordata; class Actinopteri; order Atheriniformes; family Atherinidae; genus Atherinomorus; species Atherinomorus stipes. The sequence continues at coordinate 380,765 of JALJCO010012847.1, read as the reverse complement.
TGGCCTCAATATATCGCCATGTGGATGCTTGTTAGGGGTGTAAATTGCTGGTTTGATCACGGTATATTATATCGATACAGTAGATAGGCGATTCGATGTCAGTCATGATACAATTTTGATTCAATTTGATTTAGGATCCACCGATCAATATAAACCAATATCACAAGTGATAAACAAGGTTATTGTTTGTTAACATATCTGTAAGAGTACAATCCCCTGTGTCACTTATATCCACTGCACAACAATAAACATGTTTCTTTCAAATACCCATCTTTAACACTAGATGTCAGTAATTCTTACATACTGTACCTTTAAAGATAATCTGAGTCCAGTTTGCTTTCTATCCATTCACTCTAAACATTGAGTATTTCTGCTGCTGATATCTGTAACACACTACCAGATAACCAGAAGCCTGATCCAAACCTGACTAGTCCTGGAAAAACTGGAGTCTGATCCAGTTCTAGAGCAGATTTCAGGTTTTCTAGTCTGGTCTTGATAACATTTCCCTGCATATACGTTAAGTTTTTTCTAGGGATTGACCGATACAGATTTTTAGGGCCGATATTTTCTCATCAGCCTCAGCCGATGGCCGATGCAACCTGCCGATATTTGGGGCTGATACTGCATTTGACTTCCAAAATAACATAATAAAGGATACAATGAAAAGTAATTTTACAACTCCTTTAATATAAAAAAAGAACAAAGCACTTCAAATAAATATAAAAAAAAGAAACATATTAAAATAATATTAAATAGAAACATTACACCTGTTATAAAATACATATATAAAAAAAGTCTGTAAATTATGCTGAGTGAGGGTATCGGCCAACACACCTGATGTATCGGCCTGTGCCAATACCAATAAAAAAACACAAATATCGGACAGCCAATGTATCGGTCTATCCTTAGTTTTTTCTTTATGTAGACACGTTTCCTTTTAAATCTCTAAAAGGGGGAAAACGATGTAAATGCAAAAACAGCCAGACACGAAAATAAAAAAATTAATTCATACATACATAATTTCCTTCCAGAATAAATTAAACATATTTCATTTAACATCCTCTAAAACAGAGGCTGAGCCACATTTTCCATGTAATCAGACATTTTGGTAGCGTCATTAGTTATAACCAGCTGTAACTCTGATCCAGCACTTTCAGCTCCGTCTTCTTACCTGCCAGCCAGTTCCTTGTCCAGGTATTTAGCAGCCAGCCTGGCTCCGTACACCTCCGCCTGCAGGACGGCCATGTGTCTGCGAAGGGCCTCATTTTCTTTCTTAAACAATCGCACTTCCGCCTCCAGCCTCGCCTCAGCTAGTTTCTCCTTCTTACTGGCTTCCAGCTCCTGCTCCTAAAAACAGCAACAACCTGCGTTATGTGAGGGTAGATACCAGTCCAGACCCCACTAATGTCCATAACTTATTTCATTTTATTTATAATGTGCAGCAGAAAACATAACAACTCAGCTCATCCTGGATGAAGGCCACTAAAGGACCATCAGTCTGAACTGAGAACGAAAACGTGGCAGTCAGGTGATAAATATAAAGATATAGAAAGAAATTCACCAAACAAAAGGCGGATTCTGAAGGAACCATGTGGTTTCAGGAAAAAATGGACCTCTTTGCTGCCACTGATGGGTTTTGTTCAACAAATTACTGAGAAAATGGAACATACTGCTGCAATATTTTTGGATTTAAAGAAGATATTTGACACTGTTGATTATTAATTATTAAATAAAGGACAGAAGTATCAGAGGACTGACTGGTATCTAGGGATATATAGCGATACTCCTTATCGATGCAGTACTTTATCAGTACTTTTTAATTTTACTTAAAAGGATGCTGTGGTTCAAAGGGAGGGGTCATTTCAGCGCTGTGTGTAGATGATCACCCCGTCTTTCCCAAACTAGGGTCCCAAGATCATTTCAGGGGGTTAACAGATCATTGTAAAACAAATAAAATAAATAATGTTAGGGATGTTAATATTAATGTACTAATACAGAGAAATTAATCTGTGAAGTTTTCCCGTTAATTTTCTGAGCAACCAAGTTATGAATCGTCAAATTAAAAACCTGTATTTGGCATTTTCTCTTTGAGAGAAGCCGATTTTGGGATTGTAGCTGGTTTGATTCAATGGTGAACTGAATGCACTAAAACCACTTTTGTTGGCAATATAATGTTTGGCTTGAGGTTAATTTGTCTCTCACAAAAGATGGGTACCACCTTTACAGACAACTTGTCCCCCCCCTGTTTCTTCTCATTATATAGATCATCCGGAGGGAGACTAATATATCTTCCAAAGGAGTAAGTGATACAGAAATTTTTCCGGTGAGTAAATGCATATATAAACTCCTAGGAATAAGGTCCAGGTTGAAAAAAAAAAAAAAAACTATCCATTAATGTACCGTTACAAAAACCGATAAGGCTGAAGCTTCTCGGTTTAACTGGACTGTCAGACTCGGCCCTGGGGCCAATTTGATACCAGGTTTCGATGCCCATCCCGACTGGCAACAGTTTCTATGTCAATAATACCAAGACAGTAACATGGGATGCCACAGGGTTTAGTACTTAGGCCATTTTATTCACACTGTAGATAAATAATTTGTTTCTGATTTACTATAATGCATCTTATTTGCCTCAAACCAATAAACCAATCTCAATCAATCAATTTCAGATACAGAAGCCTGGAAGCAAAACTCCTGGTAGTAAATCTATGGACGTAACTCCAGATCTTTCTTTTATCCTCTTCACTGCCGTCAGTCAACCATAACTGTCTTTTCAGACACATTTTCTAATCAGTGTTACTGCTCTGATCGGCTGATATTTTCTGAGAGGTGAGGAAGATCCCTTTCCCCCTCATCACACACTATCTGAGCTAACCTTTGTCGTACAGTATATTATCTTATCTTTTTCACCTCTGATAGCTGCTTTGAGAAAGTAATTAATAAAGTATCCATCCTTTTATCCATCATCGTGGCAGAAAAAAATGATAAAAGACCACGGCGAGTTAAGAATATTTCTATGCTAGTTTATATTCTGCATATTTATTAGTTGGAATATCAGAATTATTGGTTGTCCAGTCAAAAGGGCAAAGGTTTTTTGTTTTTGTTTCTGTTTTTTTTCCATACACTTATAGCATTTAAATTCTGCTATAGTATTTTCACAGGAGACTTGCCTTCGGACTAACGCTCATCAGAGGTTACACTGGCCTTGGGTCAAGTCTTGCACTCCAACTTTAACTCAAAAGCACAAAGTGTCACCATTTTAATCAACAAAAAGATGTGACTCTCCCCCACTAGTGTCCTTGCTGATGAGAACGGCAGATACCTGATGGTTTCCTGATGCACAGAAGGGTTTTGTTGGTATGTATGTGCCCCATTCATAGTAAAAACTGTTTTTATTTCAGGTCTGATCTGATTCTGTTGGTTCAAACAGTCTAACCAACGTTGGGAACGAGGAGCACCAGTAAGCTGTTTGAGGGGGGACAGTTTACACTGTTGCACCAGTAAACCTGCAGTAAAGCAGTGTGTGATTGGAGATGTTAAGTTCAGGAAGTGAAGCAGTAGCAGACTAAGCTGAACATGATGATGTATCTGCTGTCTGGAGATGCTTCGGGTCTAAAAGGTGGGACATGGAGCTGCTGGTTACTGAGCATGATCAGATCAAATCTGCTGCATCATCGTAGCTGTTAGCAGGAATGTCTGAAACAACGATCAGCATCCTCCTCGTCTTCAGGCAAAACTGAAAAAGGTGGAGGTCATTGGTAGACATGTTTGCTGGAGGTACTGACTACAACCAGAAAAAGAAGAACCATCACAATCAATACAAAGACCTGGTTCTGATCAGAAAAAAGACGGAGTCAGGACAAAGATCAAGATCACTCCATATTCAGCTCGACAAACCCAGACAAATAAACTTACCACATCTTCCAGTGTTGGTGTAGGCTTCAGGGGGAAAGAAGCAGAAGAAAACAGAAAGAAGTTTTGGATTAGAGAAACTCCCAAACAGGTAAATGTTCAGCAAAGGCAGTGAAGACATTAGTAGACCGGAAGATTAAACTCTAGTCATCCCACAGACAGAAATCGGGCTGTTACAGCAGTAAGTCAGGTAGAAAATTAGAGTTAATGCAGAAAAATCCCCAAAATATTTTTAAAAAAGGAAGGAAAAAATGCTACAATAAAAATTTTACTGCAAAAACATACGACTGCAGAATAAAACCCTCATAAATACTGAAAGCAGAGAGAAGTTAGAAAGCATGGAAGCGACAGCAGCCCACACCAACTCCCCCTGAAGCTTCATGACATGATGGCCTCATTTCTGTCATACAGAACCAGAACCACAAACTGGATCAAACACTGCATGAGTTCAGGAGGCAGGAACAGGCCATGCACAGCACTTACGTTAGCTTGTTTTTAGCTGTGTGTGCTTATCACAGCTGCCTCCTGGATTTTACGTTTGGTGACGTTCTCAGAAATGAACGAGACGTATTAATCTGCAATACCTGTGTAACCAGTAGGGGGCAGTATAGGGACCAGTTAGAACATATATAAATACTAGATCCGACATGATGGCGTTTCCAACTTCCGCACTGGTGGCCATGTTTCCACAGTCAGCCCACCCCAAGTGTATCTATCTGTGGCTTGCAACCCAGTGGGCGTGTCATATAATGGGCGTGTCATATAGTGGGTGAGTCTGGTTAGGTTTAGGGGAAGGGTCAGGGGTAGGGCAAGATTTTACCGTGCTCTCATTGGCCTGGTGGGCGTGTCGTCGAGTAACGTCACTCTACGACACGCCCACTCTACGACACGCCCCTGTCTTGCGAGCCACAGATAGACCCTTCTCGCTCACCCACTCATCACACTGCTTTAATGCTGCATTTACTTTTCAAATAACAACTTGCTCAGGTTTCCACCGATTTTCAAACGGTTTGGTTTGTTATAAATGTCAGAGATGTAGTTATGAAACTGCATGCTCCGCCACGCGTCATGGTGTTCCTCCACGAAGTGCGCCAAAAGCATATAATGCACAGATCCGAGCGGTTTTATCCGTATATACTATGGTCCCACAGAGTTAATATTTTATGACAAATGTTTATTTTACTAAACTCGCTAAATGTGTTCTAGTTTAAGTTGCCATCTTGCCGTGTTGAGTGTGTCATCACTCCTGGAAAATACAAAAATGGGCAAAGGCAAGGCTGCTCAGAGCCACGGGCAAATGACTAACAGCCAAAATGCTAACCGAGCTAATCCTATGAACAGGAATGGACGAAGATAGGCGGTTAAAGGTAAGACATGCTCAAACTTGCTGTTAACCAGCTAAAAACCTTCGCTGTGCACCTCTGCTACAGGCTGAGGCCTTCCTGGGAGCAAGCAGGGAGCTAACTATTAGCTTCCGCAGCTAAAACTGCCACCCAGTCTGCCACCTGTCAATCAAAAGGACAGGCTGATGTTGGCTGAGTCCTCAGGTTAGGACACATCATTTTATGCAGACTGAGGGATTGTGAACGGTAGGGATGGGCGATATACTGTATTATCGTGTGTGATATATCACCAAAGAAATTCCCAATGGTAATAATTTTGCATCTCACGATAAAAGTGATAAATTCAATTTATGAGGTTGCTTTTATTTTTTTCTGTTTGCACTGTTCGATTAAATTTGTTCTCATATTTCAGACTTGTTTGATTGGTGTCACTACAGTTTTGCAGTGTGGGTGTTCTACTTGAACTCAACCAATGTAGTTTAGAGGCTTCTAGTATTATTTTAGGGCTCTCAAGACAGAATGTAGTGATTGACAATAAAAAATAAATAAATATATCATTGTTACCATGATAAAAAAAAAACAGAAATGATCATGATATATTTTTTAGTCCACATCGCCCATCCCTAGTGGACGGGTTGCGGTTGTGGTTGAGTTAGGGACGTACCAGTCGGTCTTTGATGGTGTCCGAGTCCTCAGCTTGGCCTTCCTTAACATGGAGCTGCAGCTGGAGAGCATGAAGCTGCAGGAGCAGGTCATGAACCTCCCTTTCCACCACGGCTCGCTCAGATTTGGCCTCGGTCAGCTCAGAACGCAGATCAACCAACTGGGCCTGCAGCAGAAGGAGGAATGCATTAGAGAAAAGAGGGTGGAGGCGAGGGGGTTCTGTGTCATCGGCTGTTTGCAGCCCTCGCCGAAGCCGTCAGTGTTCTTTTCAGCTGATTGAATATCTGTAATCAGCGTCGGCCGATTACTCAACTTTTACTGGAACAAAGTTTATTGCATTTATATATATATGTATATTTATATATTAGGACTGTCAGAAGTCAGTCAGTCATTTTCTGAACCGCTTATCCAGTTCAGGGTCACAGGGGTTGCTGGAGTCTGTCCAGCTATGATTAGGCAAGAGGCAGGTGCACCCTGGACAGGTCGGCAGTCTGTCGCAGGACCAACACAGAGAGACAGACAACCATTCACACTCACATTCACTCCTAGGGGCAATTTTGACGGACTAATTAACCTAACATGCATGTGTTTGGACGGTGGGGGGAAGCCGGAGTGCCCAGAGAGAACCCACGCATACACGGGGAGAACATGCAAACTCCACACAGGAAGGCCACCGTTGGAATTATTTGAACCCCTCTTCCCCAGCTGAGAATCAAACTAGCGACCTTACAGTGAGGCTGCGGTGCTAACCACCACGCCACTGTGCAGCCATGTAAAAAATGTCAAACAATTAATCCTAAATAGATCCCATTGTCAAACATGAGATATTTTTATTCTTTAGTACTGCTATATGCATAAAATATACATTAACTTTTATTTTTCAACTTTAAGGTTAAAACCAAACCAGAAATCTGTGAGTAGTCCAGGACTGAGAGCTGAATTTCAGCTTCACATGAAGACAGTTGTGAAGTCAGCCTGTGAGGAGCGTATCAGCAGCATTCTGGACTAAACTGCCTCCGTCTGAAGGACTTTAGGGAGACATGTTAGGACAGGGTTTCAGTAGTCTAGTCTACTAAAGATAAATGCAGAATTCCTGGTGAGACACATTTAATCCTAAATATGTTCTAGAAGTGATAAAAGTAATGTTATTATTCAGGATTAATCTTTTAACAGCCTATATATATATATATATATATATATATATATATATACACACACACACACACACACACACACACACACACACACACACACACACAGAGACAGACAGATATACACACACACACACACATGGAATACATATGTGAGTGTGTATGTGTGTATGTATGTATATGTATGTATATGTGTGTGTGGTGGGCTGCACAATTAATCGTTAAAAGATCGTGATCTCAATTCACACATACATGCAATCTCAATTCTACCCACAACAATTCTGAAACATTTTTAATCATGAGCTTATCACAAATAAGTTTCCATTCTTCCCAGATTTTTTCAAGCGCCCTCAAATGCAACACTGCCGTTGCCTCCCACCCCCTAACCAATGTTAAAGAACTACAACTATGCATCTGCCAAAGAAATGTTCCAACAAAGCTCTTGTGCAAACCATGGTTTATTTTAATTACCTTTTGAATAGGTTGCTTTGTTTGTTTTGTTAAAGTTTTTGTGCAATAAATACTTTTAGGAAAAAAATCGTTTTAGAGATCTGATCTTAATTTTAAGCAAAAAAATCACGATTCACATTTTTACCAGAATCGTGCAGCCTAGTGTGTGGGCGCATTTTTACAACATTGAGAGGACCATGTTCCGTATTTTTACCATCACCGTGGGGACGTCTTGCCCTTGTAGGGAAATTTTCCTGGTCCCCACGGGTACGAACCCCGTTTTGAGGGTCAAGATTAGGTTTTAGAGATTAAGTTACAATTAGGTTTTGCTTAGGGTTAGGACAAGGGTTGTGTGTGCGTGTGTGTGTGTATATATACACATACAGTCGTCCTCAAAATCATTCATACCCTCTGATTAAAGATGGAAAAAACTCAGCCATGAGTGAAAAAAGTTTAAATTGACAGAAGTGATTAGACATAAAATTATATGAAATGGATGACAATGATTTTGAACTGTGGTCTAAAAGAAATATCGAATACAAACGCACAAAAATAAAACAAGCAAACAAGCATGATGGTGCCCCGAAGCTACAATTTAATTTAGCGACACTTTGAGGCAATCACTGCAATCGAGTGTTTTCTGTAACATCCAATCAGACTTCTGCATCTGTTGATAAGTATCATGGTCCACTGTTCATGAGCAAGGTGCTCTAATTTGCAGAGACGCACCGATCCAGTTTTTCCCGATCCAATCCGATACCAATACCTGGGCTGAGCGTATCGGCTGATACCCGATACCGCTCAGATACTAATGTTGAATGAATATGCCATATTACTTGCCATGTAAATGACATAAACATTTAGCCTTCTCATGAGAAAAAAAGGTAACAAATTAACACAGATACAAATGTACTTAATACCATTTATTAACAAATAAAGTGTACACTGGTTCTAATATCAATTAAAACAGAAATGTCTGGATTAGAATGCTGGACCGGACAAATTCATCCGACATCCGATGAGGGTATCGGATCGGTGCATCTCTACTTATTTGTCTGGGTTTTTCATTATTATTTTGAACCATAATTCAAAAGCAATATTTTTTTTACTAATCATATATATATTTCTTTTAAGTTTCTTGTTATTTGAATTACCATTGTGAATTTAGGCTTTTCTCTCATGGGAGGGTATGAATAAGTTTGAGGATGACTGAATATATTCTGGTATATATTCTGTCAGGTGAGCTGACTACAGGAGCGCGTGTTTATGTTGTCAGCCTCCTGAACCGGATGGGCGGGTCTGCGGCCACCAGGTAAGTCAGGTCTGCCCAGGTTGGAGACAAGGTGGAGGAGGAGGAGGAGGAGGAAGGAGGGGGGCATAGACTAGAAAAATCTGATTGCAGCATATGAACCGTACATATTTATTTATTTAGCCCCAGGCAACATATATAATAATGTTTTGTATCGTGTCATAGCTGATCCCGTGAAGGAAGTACCGCGAGAACAGCTGAACGACGCGTCACCGTCATTCTTCAGTTCACATTACACTACGTTTTAGATTGACAAACCAGTAAAACCCAGAATCCCACTTACCTCCAGTTTGTGGTTGAGCTGGAACACCGTCTGAGTTTTGTGACAGAGCTGAGCGAAACAGGAGCTCAGGCTGGTCATCTTCTGTCGACCCTCGTACGTTATATCCACCTGATCTGGGTCTATCTCCCCCAGCAGGAGATCCACGTCCACGAAGGCCTTATCAAACTCCTTCTCCAGAACCTCCAGCCATCGGAACATGGACATGGCCGGGCCAAGGCCTGAGCTGTGGCCCGACGGGGAGCATCCAGCCGAGGCGGACATGGTCAGAGTCCTGCCCTGACGTTGACGTTAGCTCCCTGGCTGATTCGGTGTTAGCTCCCCGGCTAGTCCTCTGAAACGACGCTGGGGATAAATTAACTTTTAGGGCCGGGAAATAAGGCTCGCGCTGGATCGATGACGGGAAATTTGGTTTTCCTGAGAAAATCTCTGTCTGACCAGGAAGCCCCTCATCAGGCTGACGACTTCATCTGGACCGCAACTACTTCTGTCTGCTGCTGTGGTTCGGCAGAGACGCTCCTCATTGGTTGTCTCGTCGTGACGCGACTGATGACGTAATGTGTAGCTTTTGTTAACTTCCTGTTTGATTTTATAAACAGTAATGTTTTTTATTATTATTCGTAGCCGCGTTCCCGCTTTTTTGTTTCGTATTTTATTATTTTCTGTTATATTTTTCTTTGTTAATTGTTTCTTTCTCCTACTTCTAAAAATTTGGTGATGAACAGAACATATATGTTGAATCTACTGACTGACTCTATTAATAAAGTTTATTTGATATTTGATTTAATTAATGTCTAATTCCCCCTGAAATAATATATGTTAACATGTGGGTATCTTTTCCTATTCTATGCAATTTTTTTTCCCATTAATAAACAAAGATATCTAAAGGAACAAACATTTTTTTTCTCCTATTTCTAATGGAAATCAACTCACCCTTTATATCTCTCAAACATTTTAAGAATGCCAGGCTCTCATTTTTCTGAAAATATCCTTAATTGCTCAGAACTCTCCTTTTCATATTGTTATAATGTCACATGACTGCAATTTGCAGAGATTTATTTCATTCATTCCTCAAGAACTAACATTCTGGGATTTTGCACCTATGGCTGCAGTTGCAGAACTGCGTCTGGGTCCAGAGATCCCCACATCCATTCTACAGTGAGCTGGCCAGTCATTTCTGGCCCAGTCATGGTCAAGTGGGCTTGGTACTTGCTGAGGACTGGTTCTCCAAGTGCCAGCCTGGTAGTTGGCACGCATAGCATGCATGAAGAGGCAGTCCTCATGGTGGAAGGTGGCTAGATTGAAGCTCTCCATGCTGCAGAAAAGCTGGTGATGGGCTGTGCTGATGTCCTCCGTTTTCATGGATGCTGTATACACTTTACATATGAATGCGTGCAGGTTCATGAATATAGTTCCCAGGACTGTCCCAGCTCATGAAACACTTTTTTAAAAAGGCGCTGATGTCATGATAAGCTTCAAGGCTCTGAGCTTTCCACGACCTGCGAAGGCACTCACAGTGTTGCATTTAAAGTACGAGTGCATGCCAATCAGAGCATTAAAAACACTGTTTCCCAGCCCTGTGATGTCAACGGTATAACCTGGTTCTTTCTTCCACATTTCTGGAATATGGCACAGGAGATATCAGCAGAGAATGCCAGGCAGAGCATCAGCACATCAGTGTCATCAGCTACAAAAACAGCACTGTAGCCTTCCTCTGCAGCATGAGCTGCATGCAAAATGATTCGTGTCTGCCTCTTCTTGATTTGACTGCAAACACTCAACCTCTGGCAACATAGAGCTGCTTGTCGTTCAGCTTTTTTTCAGCTTGGGTGTTTTCCTCTCAGCCACCAGGAATCCTATAAGGTTGGCCGAGGAACTTCCTCCATTGCTGGATCCGGTGACCTGGTGCAATATTATAGAAGTGTATTCCTGTGGTGCATGCTCTGTTTGCACTCTCTGGATTCTTGATTGAGTCCTCCTGATACACATCAAAGACCACAGCAATTCTCTGGCTTATTGCTCCTTCATGACGGATTTGAGTCAGGGTTGAGTCTGCAAGTTCAGAGAGGGTCTCGTCATCCATCTGCTGAACCCTCATCCCATGAATGATGTTGCAGATCGCTCATGGATGGTCTCCGCCAGTAAGACCTGCTTCTCCAGCTCCCTGGCCATAGCAGCCCATGGCAATGGCCCTAACAGGACATCACTCATTTGGAGATGGTGGCTCTCTGCCACCAGGACCATGTGGGTGAGGAACCTCCAAAACAACCTTGTTCAGGTTGCTTGTGGAAGGCTTCTTTCAGATATCTGAAAACGTCTTCATTGTCATCTTATCATGGAGCTGTTTCTTTGATCTTCAAGCCACTTCTGCTTGAAAGCCTCACTTCTGCGCCAATCTTGTGAGCATCAAGACGGTCTCCTGTTACATCTGGAGAGAGAAAGGTACCTATTTGAAATGCAGACAAACTCACTTTCTCTTGGGTCGAAAAGGTGCATCCAGTCATCTTGCAGAAGCCTCAGAATGGATCTGCTTAATTCCTGGTGATTGTAGACATCTGCAGGTCTGGGTGGTGGTGGTGGGACATTCCACATCTGCTACCTGTTAATATGATTCACAAAAGTCGGTCCTGGAGGGCCGCCGTCCTGCAGGTTTTCTTTCCGTTCTTGCTCCAACGCACCTGACACGATTAAATGAGTCTAACAGCCTATGAAGTTCTGCACAGTGACTCATTAATTTGACTCAGGTAAAGAAAAAAACCCTGAAGGATTGTGGCCCTCAAGGACAGGAGGTGGACACCCCTGCATTAGACTTTACCTAAACGAGGGGTGCCCAAGTCCGGTCCTCTAGGGCTACTATCCTGAAATCTTTAGCATACCCTCTCCAGCACACCTGAATCAAATGGTTAATCCATTCATACACGTCATTCTCGGCCTGGTAATGAGCAATTAATTTGATTCAGGTGTGTTGGAGAAGGAATGGAGCCAAAATGTGAAGGAAAGTAGCTCTCAAGGACTTTAGGTGACCTAAATACATTTAGCTCAACTATAATTTTAAAAAGTTGTTCTGTCTTGGACTGCACTATTTATTTATTCCTTCCTTCCTTCCTTCATTTATTAATTATTTATCTGTTTGTTGAGCTGTTTATGTATACTTTCCACAAAACATGTTTCCGGTTTTAGTTTGAAAGGGGCTACAGGAAGTAGAACTAACCGTCTTCTGGTCGAGTTTCCTGTTGGACCGCTGTCTCGCTGTCTCTTGTCCCCTTGTCCCGGGCGTCTCTTCGGTTGGATGTCTTCGGTTTGAGGCGTGTTTTATGAAGCTCCAGCTCCGACCAGGCGACAGGAAGTACAGCACAAACTTTGTCCGTCGCTTCTGACCTGTTTACACCCGGAGAGGATTTACTTTAACTCACGGCTGCATTTGGCAAAGTTTGTGTTTTAAGTCAGCTGATGTTGGCGGTAAATAACAACATCGTGTAACTCTGGGGTGAAGTGTTTCTGTCGGTTTTCTGACACCAAACTTGGGTCGGACCAGGTTTCACCGCTGTTTGTAGCCATAAACGGCTCTGTTGGTTGACTTCCAGGCTGGAGGTTTTTTCATCTGTCCGTGGCTGAATGATCTGAACAAGTAAGATTGATTTCTTCCTCTGAGAATGTGGTTTTAATAATTATAACGACGTAAAGAGTTTGTTGAGTTCAATTATGTATTTATGTAGTAATGCAAGACCAGGGGAAACTTTTTGGCTTCCAGATAACTGATAAAATTGGTACATTTCTCACTTGTTGACTCCATTTGATCTATTAGGTCTTGAAAATCTACATTTAACCAGCTTAATATAGAGTATTAACTGTCTCCTTCAATATAATTTAAATCAAATGTTTGTTTTTTCATCCCTTTTGTTTAAAATGAGTTTGTCCCCCCCCCCCCCCCCCACCCCCAAGTTGACATCATCTTTGTCATGTCCCTCGTGGCCTTCAATGAAAGTGAACTTGGAATATCATCATCAGCGCTGCCACAAAGAATTATTTTGATGCTTGACTAGTCACCGATTATTTTGGCGATTAGTCGACTAATCAGATCATAAGAAAATTGTACCATATATTTACAGTACCAGTCAAAAGTTTCATTGAATCTACTGTAAAAAACGTAACTTTGACCGAGGACTATCACTTTTATAAGGATATATATATATATATATATATATATATATATAAATTAACTTTTTTTTTTAAACAGTAGTTAGAACATGAACAAAAATACTTGTAAAAACAGACAGAGAGAGCACAAGCGATCAAGAAAAGAAATAGAGAAAAAGAAAAAGAAAGGGTACATTAACAGGGGGAGGGGGGAAATTACTTATATACATAGTGATTCCATTTTTTCCATCTTGCTGTATATTACTCAGTTTTAAGACGTAGTCTGTAGGTAATTTGTTCCATTGACCTGCTCAGGTTGGGTGCATCTGTTCTCAACCAGTGTCTTTGTAATGGCTTTCTTGGCTGAGAGAGACAGTATTTTAAATAGATATGAATCACCTTTACACATGACTTTTGGTTTCAGTCCAAGATATATAAATTGGGGGCCGTTGGAGATATTGTATCCCAAGATTTCACCTGTAGACTTGAGGATCCCCTCCCAAAATGGCCTTATTTTTATGCAAGCCCAGAATACATGAGAGTGGCTGGCGTTTTGTTGCCCACATTGTCTCCAGCAACACTGTTGCTCACCTGATTGTTTTTTTTTTTGTGTTTGGTTTAATGAAAAAACGCAATGAATTTTTCCAGCCAAATTCCCTCCATTTCCTAGAACTCGTTGACATGTGTTGGGTCTTACATATGGACCGCCAGTCACTCTCAGACAAATGAACATCAAGTTCCTTTTCCCATTGTACTTTTTTGTGCAGTGTTTTGTGTTTGTTGCTTCGATAAACAAGGGTTTATACAAGGGTACAACTTGGATACAGTTTTTGAAGGCATTTGCTTGTAGGCACCTGTCAGGACCTCAATTACATCATTCCCATCCAATGAGATTTCTTTTTTAATTTCTGTATTGTAGAAGTGTCTCAGTAGGTATCTGTGAAAGTCTGTATTTTCCAGATTATATTCATTTTTAAGTTGGCTGATTTGAGGTGCTGTTTGTCTATGAGGGTGCAAATAGCTGTTATTCCCTTGTCTCCCCACTTTCTAAATGTCTTATCTACCCCACCCGGCTTGAAGCTGGAGGAGCAGGAGGGTCAGATTAGCAGTTTACTGTCTTGTCAGCTTGTATTTTTTTAACTACTTCATCCCATATTTCAAATGTTACTCTCATAATCACATTTTCCCTAATCTGCCATTCTCCTTTTCTAGTTGAGTTTTCAGTCACATCTATCCTGGAACTGAAATCCATTACCAGTGTTGACCATTTTGCCACATCTCTCCAAATTTTGTCGTGTATTGGGTCGTAATTTGCCTCATAGTCTGTTAAATCCCGAGTTATTATCACACCTAGATATTTTATTGAATCAGCATTCCAATTTAAGTGATATTTTTTCTATACAGTGGAAAATTTTAGAGAAAAAAATAAAGCTTAAAAACAAAAAACAATTAGTTGATTGTGAGATTGTTTTGATAGTTTTCATAATCACGATTAATGGACTAATTGTGGCAGCCCTAATCATTATAAACATCTATTTTTTTTGTTTTGATTACAAATAAATAAATTATATTTAATGATGAAAATAACTTATCGTTCTTAATAATTTAGTTCTGTATCTGAGTAACCCTGTTACACAATTTCTGCCACAAAAAACTATGGCGTGATCCAGATAAGCATGAACATCAGGAAATGACATCACTGCTTTAAGTCCTGTTTCCATCAAGCGGTCCGGGATGGGAGAGGATGGTTTGGTTGGGTAAACCCTAATCACAGCATCTGTACCCTTACCTGGTAGGAGGGTATAAAGTGGACAGCGATAGATGCGTCAGCTACATAACAGCGTGATGTCATAGTGGTGTGACACCTGCCTTGAACTTAAAGGAGGAAGAGCGTGACCCAGAAACAGAGGAGGAGCATGGTTTACATCCAGCAGTTTGTGTTTGTGGAATTTTGGGCGATATCTGATATGCAGATATTTTAAAACTCATGTGGCCGATAACCAATATCAATTCCGATATTAAAGCTGAAAATAGATTATGTAATATTTATTCCTTGTGCAAAATTAGAAGTCAACTTGTGTTATGTATAACAGGTCAGACAGTTGTTCAAACAAAACTAATAGGATAGGTGCATTATATCCTAGAACCACCTGGATTTTTTTTCTCCTTGAGAAGAGAGAGAGAGAGAGAGAGACAAAAACGATACCCAAAAAACAAGGGATATTTGGTTATTTACCCAAATAACCGTTTATAAACTCTGTTCAAACCGAACATCCTAAAAGAAACTGTCTTTAGAAGTTTTAAAGACACACAACGTCACTTTTAGACCTTTAAAAATTAGCGTTTCCTGCCCCGTTTTGATGGCACATCAACATTCATTATGCGCATTTCAAGCAGTCGCTGCCCAGAGGCGTCCCGGGGCTCAGAAAATGTCGGATTAGGTAGAGAAATGCAAGGAAACATAACCGGAGAAAAAGAAAGCAGGGAAGGGACAGAACAAGAGTAAAGATAAGACTATTTTACTGGCTGGAGTGAATCACGGTGCAGGTACGATAAAGATGGATGCTAGTTTAGCCGCCGATAGGAGGCGCGTCATTAAGAAAACTGCTAAAAGTTCCGTTGTGCGTCTTTAAAGTTTGTTAAAAAAAAAGATTTTTAAGAAACTTTTTTACTGACATTTTTACTGCGGCGGCTTTGATGATGTCACTACTATGCGACACCATAACAAGTAATTGTCTGTAAATAAAGACGAATCCCCACAAAAAAAGCTGCTTCGAGCTCACAGGGGGGTCCAACGAATGTTTTGTAACAAAACATTGGTGAAATGAAGGAGTTTGTGGCAGATAATACCTCGTTTAGAGGCTGCCTGAGGTTGCCCCATCACTTCCATTATATTGGACATACGCTGATCTGGAGTGGATCTAAATCTCCTGAAGGAATTCAAGTTGCACCAAAACTGTCTGTGTGAGGAAATGAACATATTTCATGCTAGAAAATAGATCCAGATTGAAAAAAAAAGAACTTCTCCTTTAACACAACCAATCTCCCTTTACTTGGACTCTAAAAGTCAGCGGAGACCTCGTGCTTGTAGAGATGAACTCACTTCATTATGGGTATAAAATCTTTCAGCTGAGGTCAAAAGATAGTCTCAGGTAGGGCTGCACGTTTCTGGGAAAAATGTGAATCACGATTTTTTTTGGCTTAAAATTGAGATCACGATTCTCTGGCCCAATTTATTTCTTTTTCCCCCAAAATTTTATTGCACATATAAACTTTAACAAAACAAAAAAAACAATCTTATTCAAAAGATAGCTCAAAATAAAACATGTGTTTGCACAAGAGCTTTGTTGGAGCACTTCTTTGGCAGATGCATAGTTGTAGTTCTTTACCATTGGTTCGGGGGTGGGGAGGCAACGGCAGTGCTGCATTTGAGGGCGCTTGAAAAAAATCCAGGAAGAATGGAAACTTCTTTGTGATGCAGTCATGATTAAAATAATATTGATGGTAGAAATGAGATTACATGTATGTGTGAATTGAGATTGCGATTTTTTTAACGATTAATTGTGCAGCCCGAGTCTCAGGACTCAAAGAGTTAAAGACAACGGCAGAGAATTCAAAATCCTCAAGCACACTCCTGTTATACAAAATCAGAACCTGTGATCAGTGCTTAATTTCTGAGATGTCATTGTCAAGTATTCAGTATTCATACAAGTCAGTAGCCTAACTAAGGAACCACATGATTGCATCGAATCTTCTCGACTTTGATTCGATCCCCCACCCTGAGCTGCTCGTGGAGGCGGGAAGGAAAAACCTCCAGCAGAACCAGAACTGGGCTCAGGGAGGGTGGCCGTCTGCCTGGACCAGTTGGTGGAGGGGACAGGACAGAGAGACCAACAAGCACAACGACTGTTATCCAGCGAGACCTGCTGAGAGAGAAGTTCATGATGTCATAAGTTTCTATAAAAGAGAGAGGGATGAAAAGGGAAGGAGCTCAGTACATCATGGGACTTCCATCAGCAGTCTGAGCCATCTCAGGCTGGAACAGCTGGAAAACAGAAGATGTTTGTCAGTCACGTGCTGATTCCTTACGCTTGCTTACCTCTGACTTGTGTTCCCGCTGCAGGATGAGTCTACGAGAGATCAGTGAGAATGTGAAGCTGGCCCGGGAATACGCCTTACTGGGAAACTACAGCTCGGCCAGCGTGCTTTATCACGGGCTGCTTCAGCAGATCAAAAAACACATGTGCACTGTGCGAGACGGCGGCTTCCAGCAGAGATGGCAGCAGGTAAACGTCATTAAGAACTTTCCAGAAGGTGTCAGGAATGCGTCCCAGCCTTCATCTAGGATTCTGCTTTTATTTCTCAGCTGTGGCAGGAAATTAGCGAAGAGTCTCAACAAGTTCAAGACATAATGTCCACTCTGGAGAACTTCCAGCTGGATGCCACGCCTGCTAAAACCAGTAACCATGGCGACTGTGATATGCGGCCACTACATGCTGAACAGAGGTACAACACTGTAGCCATGTCTCAAACTGCGCACTTGCCCAAGTGCACTGGAACTCAGTGCGCACTGTGTACTTCATCTGTAGTGCACACTATTGTCGCTAAACACTGACCCAAACAGAGCGCTGCACTTACAGGAAGTGACGGACTAGCTTTGACCGCTAACATGAGCTAACTCTACTGAGCCGGTATAACCGCGGCCTCAAACACATGACCAGATCATAACTGTCATCAGGGAGTGAACAGCTTGGTAGCATGTCACAATACATTAGTAATTATATCTGAATAATTTAATAAATATTACTTAAAGGTGCCATGACATCAAATTTAACTTTTTGGGGGTTTTGGGTGTATAATATGATCTGTTGTGCACTGATGAGGCCATGTGAATGTCCAGAGTGAGAATCAAAGTTCCTGTTTATGGTCTGTCAGCTTTGTCTCTCTGCTCAGAAACAGTTGAATCAGACAGCAGGCTATCATTCTACGTTGTTCTATCATTCTACGTAATTTAATTGCTCCAATAAGAGCACACTATCAAGTAAACAGCGCCCCCCTCTCACTCCTAACGGTCTATGCACCGTCCGCTCCCCCCCCTCCCCTCCCTGTCTGATTCAGCTGCGTGTATGGAGCTAGTAGTAACTTCTGTGCAGTCAGGTCTGGGTTTTCAAACAAATGGATTTAAAAGCAAACTTCTGCAGCAACACTGAGGGAGGGGGCCACAACCTTGTCATTACCTGTAAGTTTATTTATTTTCTAAATGCTGTCTTGTCTGATAAACGTAGCTCACACTGTCTGAAGTGCCCATGTTGCTAGCAGTTAGCCTTTAGCAAAGTCCGACCGCAGCTTGACCTAGATTCTCCAAATAAGGTCATAGCCAAATAAGGTGTAGCCAATCAAAATGAAGTCAACGTGGTCTCCGGGTAAAGCTCCATATCATCACCGGACCCAACTGTATTACTGAGGAAGTGAGGTCTGGCGTTTCAAAACAATACTCTGCTGTAAAAAATGCCGTTTTTTTCTTTGGAGTATTTACATATGCAGTAATGCCAACAACATAAACTAGTTTTTACTGCTATGTCATCACTCCTTTAAATCAGTACGATACCGCCTCCGATCCAGCAGGGGGCGCCACCGCTTCATTCACCGCCATTATTCAGCTCTGAAAACAGTTAGAAAGTCCCGCCTCTTCCGCTACGTCAGCAGATGGCGTCCGTTTAGTGCGAGTAGTGTGCTTCGTTCTGCATTTCGTTTTTGGCTGTTATTAGGGCAACATCCTGGTACTTTCAGTGCACTGAATTTTGGCTTAAATGACAGCATGAACGCACTACACACTCAAAATGAGTGTTTGAAGTGCTCAAGTGCACTGTTTGTTCAAAAACAAAAACGGTCTGCTTTTTGAAATGCTGAAACATCTTCTATAGCGCCTTTAAGTAGATTTAAATTTGTTTACTTTTGCAATCCACATTAAGGCTCCAGTCTCACTTTCAGCACAAGCTGCACTGGTGGTGCTGTAAACCAAAACTGACCTGTAAAGCGATACTTCCTCTTGGAAAATAAAAGTAGTTGTAGTTTCTCAGCCTCAGGATGCCAGAGGACAAAGACCACTCTAGAAATGTAAATATTAAATGTCACAGTGGAGTTGAAACAAGTCAAACTGTGAGTTTAATGGTCAGAGTGTACGATTTTAGAGCAGCTGAATAGAGAAGGTGGTTGTTTCAGAGGTTAAATAATGGCTGTAGAGTTAGAACGTCAGTGGTTGGTGTTGATTAAATCATCTCCTCTCCTTTCAGACTTTCTCCCGTCAGGCGTCCTGCGAATGCTTACAAAGAGAGCAAACCTCCGAACAACCGGTTGAGTGTGGCTGTGAAGGCCCAGCAGAGACACTCCCCCCGAGGGGCTAACGGGGACAGAAACAAAGTTTCCAGGGGCAGAGAAAAGAAGGAGTCTAAAGAGGCGAAGGAGTCTAAAGAGGCAAAGGAGCCAGGTGGCAAAGTGAAGGAGGATAAGGTGAACATTGTGGAGTAGTTTCAAAATATGACCTCTGCATTAATAAAGATTTAGCTCCTCTGACACAGTCCAACCCTCCACACTAGCGTCTGCCTTTAACGGTCTATGTGTCTGGTTTGACGAACCTGTTTTCTTTCAGACTACATGGTTTTTGTTTCTTGTTTTTATATAAAACCTCTATTTTATTCCCAGTAGAAGATAAAAAACAGATTTTATTCCCAGTACAAGATGGACAATATATCAGATGATGAAACATTTGATGGAAAATCTTCTCTGATTGTGAATCTGATGCAGCAACATGTCTGTAAAAGTTGGAACAGGAGCAACAAAAGGCTGGAAAAGTAACAACTGGAGGAGCATTTGACAAACAACTGGTTTAACTGGGAACAGGTCAGTAACATGACTGGGTATAAAAGGAGCATTTCAAAGTCTCTCAGATGGAAAGATGGACAGCGGTTCACCAATCTGAGACAAACTGGATCTAAAAGTTGTGGAACAAATTCAAAAAAATGTTCCTCAGACCTTGAAGATCCACTTTTAAGTCCCATTGCTGAACTGGCCTGCCAGCAGTCCAGACCTTTCACCAATGGGAAACATTTGGAGCATCATGGAAGCAAAAAAGCAACCAGGTCCAGGACTGTTGAGCAGCGAGAGTCCTGCTTCAGACCAGAATGGGACAACATTCCTCTCATAGAATTCCAGCAACTGGTCTCCTCACTTCCCAGACGTTTACAGACAGTTGTTGAAAGAAGAGGAGATGATACACGATGCTAAACATCACCCTGGAACTACTTTTTACAGACGTGTCGCTACACGATGGTAAACATCACCCTGGAACTACTTTTTACTGATGTGTTTCTGCCATCAGATTCACAATCAGTGAAGATTTTCCATCAATTGAGAAAATGTCTCTGTTTCATCATCTGATATGTTTTTTTGTTCTACTGGGAATAAAATATGTTGATGAGATTCATGAATCTTTGTATTTCTGTTTTCATTTACCTTATACAGAGACCCAAGTTTCTTTTAGAGTTTGGGTGGTATGTATTTGTTCACATTTTTCTTTTTGGTTCAGGAGAAAGAGGTGAAGAAGTTTGATGGGACGGGGTACGATAAAGACCTTGTGGAAGCTCTGGAGAGAGACATTATATCTCAGAATCCAAATGTGAAATGGTAGGTGAATTCTTCGAGGTGTGTACTTGATCCGGACTGTTTTCTCTTTCTCCGGTCAGCTGTTTTTCTTCTTAAGCTCATTAACACGATTCCAGGCCTAATCCTGTAAAAGCTATGAACCTGTGGAATTTGAGCTTGTTAAAGTTGCTTCTATGTCCCGTCAACAATTCATCCACAGCCTCATTACTCTTGTTTGATTTGCCCCTTTAATGAGGACATGTAGGAAACGTCTTGTATTAACCCGTTGTGGTGTGATTAGCAGCCATCCGGCAGATGTTCATATTCCACCTGTTTTTCTCTTAGGGACGACATCGCAGACTTGGAAGATGCAAAGAAACTGCTAAAGGAGGCGGTTGTCCTGCCAATGTGGATGCCAGCGTTTTTTAAAGGCATACGGAGACCATGGAAGGTACTGGGCTGGAAGAAACCCTGGTTTACTGTTTTTTTTCTCATCAATCAATCAATCAAATGTTATTTATATAGCACTTTTCATGCATAGCAACTTTACAAAGGGCTTCACATAATAAAAACAACACACCCAGATTTCTTACACACTGAGAGGGTTTAAAACTCTGCAGTTTGCATGAAATGATCTCTCTCTTGTCTTCAGGACTGATGATTGAAACAGTTTAATACAGTTTAAAAGGGTGTCAACAGGCTCCAGGTCATCAGGAGACACGGCGATGTAAAGCTGGGTATCATCAGCATAGCTGTGAAAGTCCATGCCATGTCTCCTGATGACGTCCCCCAAGTGGGAACATGTGAAGATTAAAAAGTATTGGGCCTCAAATTGATCCTTGGGGAACCCCACATTTTATCTTATGGGTCCTTGAAGAGCATGTGTCCAAACTTACAAAAAAACTGTCGATCTGTGAGATAGGAGTGAAACCGTTTTAAAATTTTTGGGTTGCTTTGCATGGATGTTGATCTGTGTTCCAGGGAGTGCTGATGGTGGGGCCTCCGGGGACGGGGAAGACACTTTTAGCCAAAGCAGTTGCTACTGAATGCAGAACCACTTTCTTCAACGTTTCCTCGTCGACTCTCACCTCCAAGTACAGAGGAGAGTCTGAGAAACTCGTCCGTCTTCTTTTTGAAATGGTAAGTAATGTTCTGCTGTCCAGATGGGTTTCAGGGTCTGGGTCGGGATCAGGTTTGAGTGCAGAACTCGGCTAGAAATATTTCCAAAGATCTGCCTCAGCCACGTTTTTTCTGTTTCAGATTGATTGTTGTAACCATGTGACCGTTTTCATGTCGATCAGCCGAGCATAGACTTCCAGCCTCTACCTACTGGTAGCAGCATCACCATGCAGATGATGCAGATGTCAGAAAGCTTCCCTCGACTGGAATTATTAGGGATGCACGATAACCTTTTAACAAAACTGATACCGATAAATGTCAGCTCCTAAAGGCCGATACTTATAACCAATAACACACATGCATACAGAATCATGACATCACTACTATTAACAAAACCAAAAAGACTTCTCACTCCGAGTTGTTTTGGTATTTTATACGAGATGTGACTGGCGCGATGTCACAATGTAGGCACATACCCCCCCAATGTCATCACGTAAAACCCGGGTCTGGTGTTCCCACTGCATGCCAATCGGAGCCGAGCCACTTGAAGGCGATTTTAATCCCCGGTGTCGCGGGTCGGTGAGCCTTTTCCACTGCCACTAAAAGCCAATTGTTCGCAGGTTTAAACTGGTATTTTGGCCAGTGGGAAAAGGGTATTAAAGTCAAACATTTATTGCATGTTAACGCATCTAAAAAAAGTTTATTTTTAGACAGCAATAATGACTAACAGGTTAGATATGTCTGTAAATAGACGTGCATTTTTAACCCTCTGTAGATCCTTTTTAATTTCTGACTGTGTCCCTAAGGCCACGCCATTCAACCCTTGCAAAAACTGCTTTAAAAATATCATACATCAAAAAAATTTCCACCGAAAGCAAGTTTCCCTTTTAAAACAACTTCACCCTGAAATAGTTATATTTAAAAGAAATTGGTGGTTTTGAAGCCGCTTGGGGTGTCCCCTGTGAAGCAGCAGCTTTCTTTAGAGGTTAAAACCCAAATTGCACAAAAATAACTAGGGATGCACAATATAATCGGCCCCCATTGGTATTGGCCAATATCGGCCTTAAAACTGAGTATTGGAAAACACTGATACAGAATCAGGATGGGTAAACATAGAGCAGAACTGTATGCCAACCATAGCCCTATCTTCTATAGTGTTTTTGAGCAAGCAGTCTCAGAGGAAATTGGGAATAAAAAATATATGGGTGAAGCACACCTTAAAAATATGGTCAGCGGTCCAAAAGAGGATTAGAGGGGCACCTGCTCTATCACGAGCTCTGCAGATTTGGGGGAAACCCAGACTTCCCTCCTTCAAAAGTAGATGCCACTTTTAAAAGATGGGCAGACAGAGGCCTAAAGATTATTGACCAGTTGTTCTGTGACAGTGGCTTACAGCCATTTTCATATCTTCAAGAGAAATTCCTTATACCCCAAAATGATATGTTCAGGTTTTTTCAGGTAAGGCATTACATCATAAACCATGAAGACTGGAATGCAATTAAAAATGCTCCAACAAATATAGAAACTTACTTTATTAATGTAACTAAATATCAGCTACCCAGCAAAAAGCATGTCTCCCATATCTACAAAAATTTATTATTGGATACACCAGATAATACTTTTAATGTGAAAAGCAAATGGGAACTGGAATTAAACACTATAATTGAGGATGAGGAATGGGAAACAATATGTATTGGATGTCATAAGGGTATTAATAGTAACACCTGGAAGGAGTTTGACTGGAAGATGAGGACAAGGTTCTTTAAGACACCCTTAGTGATCTCTAAATTTGTAGATAACCCAGCTGCGATGTACTGCTGGAGAAAATGTGGAGGGATTGGTGACCACCTACACATATTCTGGGATTGCCCAATGATGCTTCCTTACTGGAGGGGGTAAAGAGTGAGATAGACAGGGTTCTGGGTACTGACTTGCCGTTCACTCCGAGACAGTTTCTTTTGGACCTAAATCCTGAGGACAAGTACTCCAGAGATCAAAAGTATTTACTACATATTCTACTGATGACTGCTAGAAAAATGGTAACAATAAAATGGAGGAATGCACTGCCTCCTACGGTTGCACAGTGGAAGCAGAAAGTGAAGGAGGTATATGGAATGGAGGCTTTAACTGCCCAATTACAACTGAAGTTTGATGTTTTTGTAAAGAGATGGCTACCTATAGAGAGATGCTTTTGCAATTGAATTAAATCCCACAGACAGTTATAATGTATTAACTGTCCATCTTTCTAATTTATCTGTCCATTTTACATTTTGTATCAGTCAGCTCCCTGGATGCTGGATTTTCTTTTACTTTCTCTCTGTCATGCACTGTTGCATAATCTCTATGTACCAAGGAATGTTTAGCAATGTGTGTTCTTTTTCATTTTTGTTCAAAAAGCAAATAAACAAAGTTTAAAAAAAAAAACAAAAAAAAATGAGTATTGGACATCGGCCACCCCACCGATATTTAACAAATATTTAACCGATCTGGCTGCTGTTTCTAAAGTAAAAAAAAAAACCCCAAAAACTTCTTCAAAAGAAATATTTTTTCAAAGACTTTAAAACATCTAAAGACAGTTTCTTTTAGTATGTTGTGTGAACAGAGTTTATACACGGTCATTTGTGTAAATAACCAAATATTAGGGCTGGGGAAAAAATATCAATACACTGAAATATCACAATATTTTCACATGTAGATTTCATATTGATATTTGAAAAAACAAAATCTATCTATTTTACCCATGAAATCTCGCGAGATTTCATCGTTCTCTTGCAAAATCTCGCGAGATTTCACGAAAACCCGTGATATTTTGTAACGGAACAACAAAATATTGCAAGATTTCGTTAGTTAAATAGATCGATACTGCATTTTAAAATATTGATGTATCGGCATATGAAAATATCACGATATTTTAGCGATATTTGAAAACACAATATTGATCTATTTTACCTACGAAATCTCGTGAGATTTCATTGTTCTCTTGAAAAGTCTCGGAAGATTTCACGAAAACCCATGAGATTTCGTAACCGAACAACAAAATCTCGTGAGATTTCGTTAGTAAAATAGATCAAAACTGCATTTTTAGATATCGATTTGATATCAGTATATGAAAATCTCACAATATTTCAGTGTATCAATATTTTTTCCCACCCCGACCAAATATCCCGTTTTTGGGTTTTTTTTTTTTTTCTCAGGGAGAAGAAAAT
Source organism: Atherinomorus stipes (assembly GCA_023101725.1). Lineage (NCBI taxonomy): Eukaryota > Metazoa > Chordata > Actinopteri > Atheriniformes > Atherinidae > Atherinomorus > Atherinomorus stipes. Next base: position 355,554 of record JALJCO010012847.1, on the reverse strand, counting down.
CCACGTTCTAGGTATATAACGCACATATTAATTCTATTAATTTTGTTTGAACAACTGTCATTAAGTTTGACTTGTTATACATAAACACAAGTTGAAGTATTTTTCTAATTTTGCACAAGGATTGAATATTACATAATTTATTTTTCAGCTCTAATATCGGTATCGATATCTGTTATTGGCCACATTAGTTTTAAAATATCGGCATATCGTGTATATATAGGCCAAAATTCCAATATCGTGCATCTCTAAAAATAACTTAATAATTTCCTGTTATCGGCCCGGTAATTATCGTGCACCCTTACTAATTATGTTCCACTTTCCAGAAATCCCTGAAAAATGAACCTGCTGTGTAATGAAGCGGTTGAAACCAGCCTGTTTGTGGTAAAACTATCACTTTGAAAGTGATGGACCCACGCGGAGATTGGTTTTATTTGGATGGCTGCATCAGTGAGGTGAAATGATACCAGTGTAGTCTGGGAAGAGAGAGCCCACCATCCTCTTCTGAAATGTGGTACCATTGAAAAGGAGTTTTTTCCTTTCCAAAGAAATGATTCAGGACATTTGTCACGTTTATGAAGGAGCTTTACTGAGAGGGAATGTGGCAGCACGTACATTATAGAGTTGAGTTTGAATTTTATCCACCGTATTCCCAGCCCCCAGGAGCCCTTGCGTGAAATATGCGACTGACTTCCGGTTTGACCGGAACCGGCGTTTATTTACATGCTAGATGTTCACGCTACTCCACTTTTTAGGAACTTTTTAGGTAAACTATGTGGGATCATCAGCTGTCGCAGCTCAGACAGGACAACATTACAATCCCTATGCCTCGTGAAACAGAGCGGTGGTAGGTGGTGGAAAAAAAAAAAAAGAAAATGTCTACAACACACGTGGCATTTAAACACACGGACACCACCGCATGCAAAAACCCAAAACTACCATATTTGGTCTTAAAAATGGATTTAAACTCAGTTTTCCTGCATGAAGCTCATTCCATTTTTGCAGGCTCGTTTTTATGCCCCCACTACTATCTTTATCGATGAAATCGACTCCATGTGCAGTCGCAGAGGAACTTCAGAGGAGCATGAAGCCAGCAGGAGGGTGAAGGCGGAGCTGCTGGTGCAGATGGACGGTATCGTACCTTCACCTCTCATTTACAATGACCTGAAATGTTTAGCCTTCAGCAACGTCCTGAATCAGGATTTATTTAATTAATTGTTTTGTTCGTAAAGTACTTTCCCTCTGAATCGCTGTGATGTGGCGGCTGTGATGCAGGTGTGGGAGGAGCCTCAGAGAACGATGACCCATCAAAGATGGTGATGGTGCTGGCAGCCACCAACTTTCCCTGGGACATTGACGAGGCCCTGAGGAGACGGCTGGAGAAGAGGATTTACATCCCACTGCCTTCAAGTAAGGATGTTTCTGAACTGGGATTAACTGGGTCGCAGCAGACTGTCGTTTCACGGGTAAAACAATCAGAAAAGTTTAGTTATGATTAGGGATGTTCGATACAGGCTTTTTTTTACCAATATCCGATGTACCAGTATTGTCCAACTCTTAAATTCCGATATCTACCGATATATGCAGAGAACTGTGAGGTTATATCTCTCATATTCTGACAGAAACTTTATTCTGCTCTTAGAGCAAAGATTCCAGAATCTCCTTAACTCAGCCAGAGGAGTTCATTTTGGACATCAGATACTAGCAGGTATTAGCCAACATGTCATGCGGCTAATTCTAATGTTTCTGACAACTTGGTAACTTAACCAACAGCTAAAACCAGACATATTATGAGCAGCTTCAAAGGAAGTCAGTCTGTTGCAGCAGCAGCTGCACCGTAGTCACATGACTCTGAAAGGAATGCTGGGATATGAAGTTTTTCCACAATAACGGCAACTTTTCTACATGCTGGACTGCTGCTAATGGAACATCTTGCGAGATTTCGTTGCGCCGAAACGAAATCTTGTGAGATTTTATTAATGAAATCTCGTGAGATTTCATTTTTCAAAATAACGGCCTAAAAAGCCAATACCGATATTTTTTCCGATATCACATTTTAATGCCAATATCGGCCGATAATATCGGTAGGCCGATAATATTGGACATCCCTAGTTATGATGTATAATATACTCCTGCTTGGAAACGTTGGACGTTCTGCTGTCAGAACGGGATGCTACTTATGTTTGTCGCTCCAGCTAAGGGACGGGTGGAGCTGCTCAGGATCAACCTGAAGGAGTTGGAGCTGGCGGGGGACGTGGACCTGGACAAGATCGCTGAGCAGATGGAGGGTTATTCAGGAGCCGATATCACCAACGTGTGCAGGTCTGGTTGTACCTCCAATCAACAGCACAAACGAGCTTTTTTTTTTTTCTTTTTTAAACTTTATTTTCAGTTTAAATTTAAGAAAACACTCATTTGAAACCCTTCCCTCACCCACACACTAACAAACTGAGGTCATATTAGATGAAAGAATGAATAGATAAATAAATCAAAATTAAAAAAGTAAATGAATTATAATTTTTTAAATAAAAGAAAGCAAATTAATATATTAAAAATAGGAGTAAATGGATTAGGGCTACCACAATCAGTCAATTAATCGTGATTATGTTGACTATCTTCACAGGAAAAAAAAAAAAAAGTTGAAATTTTTGCAAATTTATTAAAAGAAAAACGAAATATCACAGGGTCACAACTATTCAGACCCTTTGCTCTGACACTTGTATTTAACTCACGTGCTGCCCATCCAAAAATTTCTACAAGATGGGGTGCTGAGTGTACATTAATGAGAAATAAAATGAACTTTTAGGTTTTAGAAAATGGCTGCAATGAATACAGAAATTATGGAAAGTATTTAGACCCTTTTAAAGTTTTCACACTTTGTTTATAAAGATGAAAGGTAAAGATAAAGATAAACGCGTTTACCGTGTAAACCTTAATTTGGAATTATCACTTCCATGTAAACACAAATGAGAATAATTCCGAATTAAAAAACATCTTGTAACCGGGTCCAGTGTGATAATTCCTGAATTTGTGTGTTTGTAATAAATCTGTTATATTTTGGCGGTGCAGAGACGCCTCTCTGATGGCCATGAGGCGAAGAATCGAGGGGCTCACCCCGGAGGAGATCCGCAACATTTCCCGGGACGAGATGCACATGCCGACCACCATGGAGGACTTTGAGTCCGCTCTGAGGAAAGTGTCCAAATCCGTGTCTGCAGCTGATCTGGAGAAGTATGAGAAGTGGATCGAGGAGTTTGGATCCTGCTGAAAACCATCTGTAACCGCGTTGAACGTGTTACTGTTGTGTAGTCTGGGTGGTGGACGTTTCTCATGGCAGGGTGGCGAGCTGATTTTATTACAGGAGGGAGATGGGTGCAACTGTTTTCTGAAGCTGAGCTGAAGAGTTTCAGAGTGACAATGGCAGTTAAGAACATTTCAGATGTTTTTAGTCTCAAAAGTGTTGGTGAAATCAGCTAAAACCTCAACTCCAACATGAGGCTGAGCTTCTGGAGACTCACCCAAGTGCCTGATCTTCATACTGGTCTCTGTCAAAGAGAGTGTGGACAACCAATCAAATGTAGGAGGATGTTTCTTGAATAAAATTTATGTTTTATCATAAAAGATCAAAGTTGTGCTCATTCATTTGCTATAAACCTAATATACTGAGATTTTATGAGATCTGCCCTGATAAACCAAAGACGATGTTTTCATGGTTTCAGATTTCCATCAACACTTCACACAATGTCAAATCTTCCCTTGTTTTCTGTAAAGCTAAACGTCTACTTGACTATACAGGGTTCAGCGTGAGATCTTCCAGCCCAGATGTCTGCAGACTGGAAGCATCATCGCTAACATGTAGCAGGGGAAACTCGGCTAAAAGACTCAACCAAGCATCAGCATCCAAACCAAACACAGTTCAGACCCCAACAATCATGTAAGAAAGCATGAGAACATCGCTGTCCACTTTAGATGATCATTTCTCCAACAAACAAGCTTTCGTACGAAAGCAGAGACTCTGCTGGTTACAGAGACGTCTGTCTCATCACTGTGGGACGGAAACTCTGGCAGCCAATCAGAAAGCAGCTTTTATTCCAGCTCTGAAAAACTCTGCTAATGTTCTCCTGTGACTCTGCCTTTGTTTGAGATGAATGATGAAGGTCAAGCTGGTTTCCATGGAGATGAAGGGGGTTCATAGTGAAGTATTCATCTTCCTATCATATACTGCTGTATGGTGGGCTTCACTTGAATGTGGTGGCGATTCTGGGATTCTCCTGACTGACCGCTGATGGCAGGGTCCATCATCACCATCATTAGCCGATGGCTTCCTGATGTATTTTCCAGTGTAACACCTATTAAAACCCCTGCAAAACTGCTCAGCTTCACTTTTCCATTCTACTGTAGCACAGTACTCCTTCCTAGGACGACTATACTTATTCCTAGGATGGCTTACTCGTTTCTTGCACTACTTTACTCAATTCAAGGATGGAATACTCCCTTCTAGGACTACTTTACTCATGCCTAGGATGGATTACTCGTTCCTTGGACTACCATACGCATTCCTAGGATGCATTACTCGTTCCTCTTTACTCAATTCAAGGATGGATTACTCCCTTCTGACTACATTACTCATCCGAGGATGCATTACTCGTTCCTAGGACGACTACACTTATTCCTAGGATGGCTTACTCGTTCCTTGCACTACTTTACTGATTCCAAGGATGGATTACTCACTCCTAGGAGTACTTTACTCATTCCTAGGATGGATTACTCATTCCTTGGACTACTTTACTCTTTCCTAGGATGGATTACTCATTCCTTGGACTACTTTACTCATTCCTAGGATGGATTACTCATTCCTTGGACTATTTTACTCATTCCTAGGATGCATTACTCGTTCCTTGGACTACTTTACTCATTCTTAGAATGCATTACTCGTTCCTAGGACGACTATACTTATTCCTAGGATGGCTTACTCGTTTCTTGCACTACTTTACTTTCCAAGGATTCCAAGGATGGATTACTCACTCCTAGGAGTACTTTACTCATTCCTAGGATGGATTACTCATTCCTAGGATGGATTACTCGTTCCTTGGACTACTTTCCTCATTCTTAGGATGGATTACTCATTCCTTGGACTACTTTACTCATTCTTAGGATGGATTACTCGTTCCTAGAACTACTTTACTCATTCCTAGGATGGATTACTCGTTCCTAGAACGACTATACTTATTCCTAGGATGGCTTACTCAATTCTTGCACTACTTTACTCATTCCAAGGATGGATTACTCACTCCTAGGAGTACTTTACTCATTTCTAGGATGGATTACTCATTCCTTCTAGGACTACTTTACTCATTCCTAGGATGGATTACTCATTCCTTGGACTTCTTTACTCATTCTTAGGATGCATTACTCGTTCCTAGAACGACTATACTCATTCCTAGGATGGGTTACTCGATTCTTGCACTACTTTACTCATTCCAAGGATGGATTACTCACTCCTAGGAGTACTTTACTCATTCCTAGGATGGATTACTCATTCCTTGGACTACTTTACTCATTCCTAGGATGGATTACTCATTCCTTGGACTACTTTACTCATTCCAAGGATGGATTACTCGTTCCTTGGAGTACTTTACTCATTTTTAGGATGGATTACTCCTTCCTAGGACTACTTTACTCATTCCTAGGATGGATTACTCGTTCCTAGAACGACTATCCTCATTCTTAGGATGGCATTACTCGATTCTTGGACTACTTTACTCATTCCAAAGATGGATTACTCACTCCTTGGAGTACTTTACTCATTCCTAAGATGGATTACTCATTCCTTGGAGTACTTTACTCATTCCTAGGATGGATTACTCATTCCTTGGACTACTTTACTCATTCTTAGGATGGATTACTCGTTCCTTGGACTACTTTACTCATTCTTAGGATGGATTACTTGTTCCTAGGACTACTTTACTCATTCCAAGGATGGATTACTCGTTGACGACTTACTTATTCCTAGGATGGCTACTCAATTCTTGCACTACATTACTCATTCCAAGGATGGATTACTCACTCCTAGGACTACTTTACTCATTCCTAGGATGCATTACTCGTTCCTAGAACGACTATACTTATTCCTAGGATGGCTTACTCGATTCTTGCACTATTTTACTCATTCCAAGGATGGATTACTCACTCCTAGGACTACTTTACTCATTCCTAGGATGCATTACTCGTTCCTTGGACTACTTTACTCATTCCTAGGACCATTGTACTCATTCTTTGGATGGATTACTCGTTTCTTGTGCTACTTTACCCATTCCTATGATTATTTTACTTACTCCTACTCACTATGCCTCCGATTCATTATGCACCCTGGCTACTTGGCCACAGGGATGTCCCTTTGGCTGAATGGTCATTATGCATCGCCAGATTGTGCCAGGACAAATGAGGGCCTGGGCGGGATTTGATCCCCAGACTCCCGGGTGAGAGTCATGCGAGCTGACCATTCAGCCAAAGGGATGAGTAGCACCTAGTTGCAGCCGGAGCCACTACAAGCCACGCCCACCATAGAATCAGTGGACCCTTTCCCATAACCTAATGACCAGCTGCCTACGTCACTACAAACTACGCCCATTTTCCCTACAAACCACGCCCAGTCTAACAACACACATCCGGGTCTGCGGCTGCAGCTGGATGTACTTGAAAGGGACATCCCTTTGGCTGAATGGTTAGCGTGCATGACTGTCACCCAGAAGTCTGGGGAATCCTGCACGGGCCTTCTGTTGTGTACCTTGCCACACTAGGATGGATAACTCATTCCTAGGATTACTTAATCATTTCTAGGATTACTTTACTCATTTCTATGAGGGATTACTTTACCTGTTCCTAGGATTACTGTAGTTTCTTAGATTACTTCACTCATTCTTAGGACTAGGTTATTCCTAGGACTGGGAATTAGTATCGGGAAGTAAAAACTCCAGTATTCCACATCATGATCAGAGTAACTTTCCAGATCTAGAAGTTATTTTAAATGTACATCCATGTAGTAATCCTGATCACTTGAACTAACTCACCTCATCATAAAAACTGAAATCAGACAGATGGAAAACACAAGTTCTCTCTGGACCCTTTGGAAAGCTGGTTTTGGCTCCTTGGCCGTATGTTTGACACCCCTGGTTCAAATAAATGAGATTAAATTACTGTAATTTATCGAAAATTCTCGTATTTTTTTTCTACATCATCTTAATAAAGGTTAGGAAAAAAACAGAGGGTTCATCTCTGTGATAACCTCAGATTTAGACAAAACGGTCATGAGGAAAACATTTAATCAGCATGTTTGACTCTAGAACAGTCCAGCTGTAATTCATACAGGTTATGCAGACAGATCACACGTTGATCTAATACAGTTTAACAAATTAAAGCATTTATTGTTGGATTCTTCACAAACATGTTTAATTCATGCCATAACAGCTGATGGAGTGTCTCCTGCATTGCAGAGTTGGTTGATGTAGAATCTGGTGCTGGTTGCAGTGCTTCTTCATCTCATCATGCAGTTTCAGAGTTCTGATGTGCAACTTACTGATGGGAATGAAAACCACATCCTCACATGCAACTGTTAGCTGACGCAGATCGCCATGCATCGTCTGGAGTCAGCAGAGCTGAGAAAAGCAGAAACTTCCTCCCAACCGAGTCCAATGAAACATCTGGAGTCACACAAATCTTTTACATCAGCGTGGACATGACTCACGTTTTTCTGGTTTACATCACTTAGTGTTTACAGCTCATAGACCAGGGGTGTCAAACATCCGTCCCAGGGGCCAAAACCAGCCTCACAGAGGGTTCAATCAGGCCCACAGGATGAATTAGAAAATGTAAACTAATCTAGTGATAAAGTAACTGTAATCCTGACATGTCTAGGTGAGCTTTGATATTTCTGTTTAAATGTAAAACACCTCCAGGTAAGACGGAGGTAAGTCAGGTCAGGTGCTCAGGATTACTACACACACACATGGAAATGTTTAGTCAAAGCAGAGTTCATTAAATGTAAAAATCTTGATGATGTACTTCTTTGTACTAAAAGAAAGGGAAAATGTGGGGTTTTAATTATTTACAGGTTTTTATGCTGTTATTTTACTGGTCTGACCCACTGGAGACCAGGTGAGTTTGACATCCCTGGTTCTTACATTCTACACATTCTTAGTTATAGCAGGAAAACACACCTCAGTGATGTAATCCCCAGAATTAGAGATCAATTAACAGAAATTCATTAATGTGCAGCACATTTTTCAGGAATGACATTCAAACGAGCAACATGCAGACAGACCAGACAGGTGTGTATGATCACGCAGGTGTGATAGAAAGGTGTGTAATCAGACAAGTGTATGTGATCAGACAGGGGTGATGAGACAGGGGTGTAATAAGACAGGTGTGTGTATGTAATCAGACGTGTGTGTGTGTGTAGTCAGACAGCTGTGTGTGTAATCAGTCAGGTGTATTATGAGACAGGTGTGTGTGATAAGACAGGTGTGTAATCAGCTAGGTGTGTTATCAGACGTGTGTGTGTAATCAGGCAAGTGAGTGTGATCAGACAAGTGTGTTATTCGACGTGTGAGGGTAATCAGGCAGGTGTGTAATTAGACTGATGTGTGTATTATCAGACAGGTGTGTGTGAATCAAACAGGTGTTTATGTTATCAGACAGGTGTGTGTGATCAGCCAGGTGTATTATTAGACGTGTGTGTTATCAGACAGGTGTGTGTAATCAGACTGATGTGTGTATTATCAGACAGTTGTGTGATCAGCCAAGTGTATTATTAGACGTGTGTATTATCAGACAGTTGTGTGATCAGCCAGGTGTGTTATTAGATGTGTGTGTGTGTAATCAGGCAGGTGTGTTATCAGACGTGTGTGTGTAATCAGACAGGTGTGTTCATAATCAGACAGGTGTGTGTATAATCAGACAGGTGTGTTTATAATCAGACAGGTGTGTGTAATCAGACAGGTGTGTTCATAATCAGACAGGTGTGTTTATAATCAGACAGGTGTGTGTATAATCAGACAGGTGTGTTTATAATCAGACAGGTGTGTGCGTATGTGTGTAATCAGACAGGTGTGTTCATAATCAGACAGGTGTGTGTATAATCAGACAGGTGTGTTCATAATCAGACAGGTGTGTGTAATCAGGCAGGTGTGTATGTAATCAAACAGGCATGTATGTTATCAGACAGGTGTGTTATTAGACGTGTGTGTTATCAGACAGGTGTGTGTAATCAGACTGATGTGTGTATTATCAGACAGGTGTGTCATTAGACGTGTGTGTGTAATCAGGCAGGTGTGTTATCAGACGTGTGTGTGTAATCAGACAGGTGTGTTATCAAATGTGTGTGTGTAATCAGACTGTGTGTATAATCAAACAGGTGTGTGTAATCAGACAGGTGTGTGTATAATCAGACAGGTGTGTTATCAGAAAGGTGTGTATGTTATCAGACAGAGGTGTGTGTAATCAGACTGATGTGTGTATTATCAGACAGGTGTGTCATTAGACGTGTGTGTGTAATCAGGCAGGTGTGTTATCAGACGTGTGTGTGTAATCAGACAGGTGTGTGTATAATCAGACAGGTGTGTTATCAAATGTGTGTGTGTAATCAGACTGTGTGTATAATCAAACAGGTGTGTGTATAATCAGACAGGTGTGTTATCAGAAAGGTGTGTATGTTATCAGACAGAGGTGTGTGTAATCAGACTGTGTGTATAATCAGACAGGTGTGTGTAATCAGGCAGGTGTGATATTAGACAGGTGTGTGTATAATCAGACAGGTGTGTTATCAGAAAGGTGTGTATGTTATCAGACAGAGGTGTGTGTAATCAGACTGTGTGTATAATCAGACAGGTGTGTTTATAATCAGACAGGTGTGTTATCAAATGTGTGTGTGTAATCAGACTGATGTGTGTATTATCAGACAGGTGTGTGTAATCAGGCAGGTGTGTTATTAGACAGGTGTGTGTGTAATCAGACAGGTGTGTGTATATCATCAGAAAGGTGTGTATGTTATTAGACAGGTGTGTGTATAATCAGACAGGTGTGTATGTTATCAGACAGGTGTGTGTGTAATCAGACAGGTGTGTGTGTCATCAGACATATTTGTTATCAGAAAGGTGTGTGTGTAATCAGACAGGTGTGTGTGCAATCAGGTGTGTGTTGCCTTGTTTCACCAGCAGCACCACATTCAAACCACAGAAGCAGCGATGGAGGACCAGATGAGCGGGCGCTGCCTGCTCCAAAAGCTTCAGTTTGGATACTGAAATCAACATTCTGCTTTTTTGGTTGTTTTTGTTTGTTTGTGTACGGGCGGGGGGGGGGGGGGGGGGGGGGGGGCGCCAATTTGGATTAGAAACTAAATGTTGGTAATAAAAAGAAAAAAGCAATTAAAACAGAGCTGCTACAAACAGAAAGTGTTTCCTTTCCCTGGATTCAGCTCTGGGTCCTCCGTTTGCTCTTATTTGTTGGTTAAACACACACTCCCCAAGATCAGACTTCATTCTTACCTGTGTTCCAATGAATTGGTGACAAAGGGAAAATAAATAAATAAGGAAAATGATCAAAACTGAAGTTTTTGTTTGACAGTCAGAGCTTTAGAGTCTATCAGTACGTTTTACTCTGAAGATGATTTATTAGGATACAGTTACAGTATCAATTTTAGGAAATGTGTTTACTTGTTTTCTTTATTTGTTTTCCCCAAGGATCTCCACTGGTTCCCTGGCAACCAGGTATTAAAATGAAACTTGCAGGTTAAAAACATGAGTGACTTAAAGAGCAGAAATGAGGAAAAAGAACTTGTTTTTTTTAATATATTCATCTCTACATGTTTGTACATTCAGATGTGTTTTAACCTTGTAGACCAGGCATCTCCACAACTACAGGGCTGTATGTTTAATCCTGGTCTCCATGTACATGTGAGATAACTACAGAAGTGTCAGAATTAACATATGGGTTAATGTGTCAGAGTAAATTCACCTAGAACACAGTGGAAAATGTAAATGTTATTTCCTCCTAAAAGAAAACTTTTCTTCCAGTGGAAACCAGAGAACAGCAGCCCAGTTCATAAGAGCTGATTTCTGATTGGCTGCTGCTCCCAGAGTTTTTGTCTCACAAAGATGAGACAGACATCTTTGTAATCAGCAGTCTCTGCTTTCATACAGCGCCTTGTTTGTATGTTTTGCTTTATGTGGAGAAATGATCGGAAGCTTTAAAGTGGACAGTGCTGCTCTCATGCTTTTCTTACAGTCACATATAACTGCTGGGGTCTGAATTGCGTCTGCCCATGACATCAAGTAGTTTATTCATTTTAACTATAAAAGTGGTGAATTCTTTTTAAGTCACTCAAGTTGCTTTTCCCTTCATGCGGTTTTTGTTTGGAATCAGGTTACTGGGACCAGACAGACCAGTTCTGTTCCCAATGTTTGTACCAAACAATAATAATTAAAAAAAAAAAAAGGTTTTTCAGTGTAACTGAAAATATAAAACTACTCACAAGATTTCACTCTTTTAATCAGATGATCCTGGTATGTGTTTTTGAGGGGGTAAAGTTTTATTGTAGAGGGAAATAATCTCATTATCAACTAGATCTCTGTGCCAAGTCCTCACTCATCCAACACTCCCAACTTAAACTGGGGCATTTGGCCTAAAAGCTCTGAGACTTGCCAGCTGGGATGAAAACATACCCAACACACTTCGTCCCCATTTTGGGGATCATGTGACTGAATTTTGGGGATTTCCATGAATGCTCCTGTTTCATGGCCAACATATTTAGAGATGAACAGGTCTGGTTTCAAGTGTTGAACAGAACTAGGTCATACCAAAGCTTACATCAGAGGTTTAAAGAAGAAATAAGATCAAACTGGAAGGAGCTGGTTAAGTCCATTCTCATTTAGGGCTTCTTCTCTTCTTCAGCTGCTTCTTCTGCTTCTACGTTCTCCAGCAGGTTGTACTTCTCATCCTCCGGCAGAGTGACAGAGTTTAGATGAAAAATGTGCCTGGAAACCAGAAGAAAACAGGAATCCCAGAAGAGAAGAATCAGCAGATACAGTACATCCAGATTATTTTCAAGGGATTCAACAAACTTACTTTTGTTCACAAGCTGGGAAGAACATGTCCAAGATCTTGACTATGACGGCTGATCCAACGATGCCGATCACGACCACCCACATGACCAGGAAGAAGAGAGGCAGGGACTCGGAGCAGAAGCGCCGCAGACGCTCCCTCGCTTGCTCCACCCACCGACACATGGCCTGAGAATGTGGACATTATTTCAATGAGCAACCCCCTACTGGACATAAAACTTTCACAGCAGGGAGTCAAACTAATCTTAGACCAGGTTCCACATTCAGGTGTGACCTCCAGTGACCAATAAAACAAAGTTTTTCCATCAAACTTTGGACTGGTAAAGTATTTTTTGGTAAAAAAACAAACTAAGAACATGTCCTAGGGGTGGGACTTCAATGTATTATTTATGATTTATTAATAACAAAAGAATGTAGGACACTGAAAAACGTAGCACATTTAATCACAGTTGGCAGTTCAAACAAGACGGAACGTTTGTCAGTGCAGGATTTCCTGGTACACCGATCTGTCCTGGAACACTTATGAGAGTCTCAGTCCAGTTCCCAGTATCAGTCCTAGCTCCCAGCATCAGTTCCTGCTCCCAGCATCAGTTCCTGCTCCCAGCATCAGTTTCTGCTCCCAGCTCCCAGCATCAGTTCCTGCACCTAGCATCAGTTCCAGCTCCCAGCATCAGTTCCTGCTCCCAGCATCAGTTTCTGCTCCCAGCTCCCAGCATCAGTTCCAGCTCCCAGTATCAGCATCAGTTCCTGCTCCCAGTATCAGTTCCTGCTCCCACCATCCAGTCCCAGCTCCCAGCATCAGTCCCAGCTCCCAGCATCAGTTCCTGCTCCCAGCATCAGTTCCAGCTCCCAGTATCAGTTCCAGCTCCCAGTATCAGCATCAGTTCCTGCTCCCAGCATCAGTTCCTGCACCCAGCATCAGTTACTGCTCCCAGCATCGGTTCCAGCTCCCAGCATCGGTTCCAGCTCCCAGCATCAGTTCCTGCACCCAGCATCAGTTCCAGCTCCCAGCATCAGTTCCTGCTCCCAGCATCAGTTTCTGCTCCCAGCTCCCAGCATCAGTTCCAGCTCCCAGCATCAGTTCCTGCTCCCAGCATCAGTTTCTGCTCCCAGCTCCCAGCATCAGTTCCTGCTCCCAGCATCAGTTCCAGCTCCCAGCATCAGTCCCAGCTCCCAGTATCAGCATCAGTTCCTGCTCCCAGCATCAGTTCCAGCTCCCAGTATCAGTTCCTGCTCCCAGCATCAGTTCCAGCTCCCAGCATCAGTCCCAGCTCCCAGCATCAGTCCCTGCTCCCAGCATCAGTTCCAGCTCCCAGCATCAGTTCCTGCTCCCAGCATCAGTTACTGCTCCCAGCATCAGTTACTGCTCCCAGCATCAGTTACTGCTCCCAGCATCAGTTACTGCTCCCAGCATCAGTTCCTGCTCCCAGCTCCCAGCATCAGTTCCTGCTCCCAGCATCAGTTCCAGCTCCCAGCATCAGTTCCAGCTCCCAGTATCAGCATCAGTTCCTGCACCCAGCATCAGTTCCAGCTCCCAGCATCAGTTCCTGCTCCCAGCATCAGTTCCTGCTCCCAGCATCAGTTTCTGCTCCCAGCTCCCAGCATCAGTTCTTGCTCCCAGCATCAGTTCCAGCTCCCAGCATGAGTCAGAGCAGGAGATGTCAACCTCTGCTCCATAAATGAGACTTTAAAAAAATTCCAGAGTTCCACTGACTGATCCTGACCAGCCTTACGGTCGGATATGACTTCCTCTTGATGAATAATGTGTATCTTTTCAAAAACATTTGAAAAGATAAAAGTCAATTTTTGTGATACCATTGGTTTTCTTTCCCATCCACTACAAAGCAAAATTCGAGCCATTATCGTGAATACTGATCTGATACGTTGTAAGAAAAATGAAAAATCACTTTCTAAGCAACTTCATAGAGTAACTTTTAGTCCCAGTCAGTGCTAAATATGACACATCACAAGTAGTTTTATTTAAACCTGCCAGATGAAATAATGCTTAGCTGTTCAAATAACAATTAAATGTAAATCCACAGATTCAAATAACAAACGTTACCAAAAAAAATGAATATGAAAAACCCTAGTAAGGGCAGCATTTCTATATAAAGACAAAACATACTACGTATATTGATAAATGAAACCTAGTCGAGTGGGACTCCTGAGGCAGCTGGCAGGTATTGGCGGGCCAAGCAGAGCTCAGCTCTGGCGGTCACTGAGGCAAAAACTCAGACATGGGAGGAGTTTGGTGAGGCTATGGAGAACGACTTCCGGACGGCTTCGAGGCGTTTCTGGGCCACCATCCGGCGGCTCAGGAGGGGGAAGCAGTGCACCATCAACACTGTGTACAGTGGGGATGGTGGGCTGCTGACCTCGACTCAGGACGTCGTGGGTTGGTGGAAAGAATACTTCGAAGACCTCCTCAATCCCACCAACACGTCTTCCGTGGAGGAAGCAGAGTTTGGGGACTCAGGGGTGGACTCATCTGTCACCGGGGCTGAGGTCGCAGAGGTAGTCAAAAAGCTCCTCGGTGGCCAGGCCCCTGGGGTGGATGAGATCTGCCCGGAGTTTCTTAAGGCTCTGGATGCTGTGGGGCTGTCTTGGCTGACACGACTCTGCAGCATCATGTGGCCATCGGGGGCAGTGCCTCTGGACTGGCAGACTGGGGTGGTGGTCCCCCTCTTCAAAAAGGGGGATCGGAGGGTGTGTTCCAACTTCAGGGGGATCACACTTCTCAGCCTCCCTGGTAAAGTCTATTCAGGGGTACTGGAGAGGAGGGTCCGTCGGATAGTCGAACCTCGGATTGAGGAGGAGCAGTGTGGTTTTCGTCCTGGTCGTGGAACAGTGGACCAGCTCTACACCCTCTTCAGGATCCTGGAGGGGGCATGGGAGTTCGCCCAACCAGTCTACATGTGCTTTGTGGACTTGGAGAAGGCGTTTGATCGTGTCCCCCAGGGATTCCTGTGGGGGGTGCTCCGTGAGTACGGGGTGCCGAACCCCCTTGTTCGAGCTGTCCGGTCCCTGTACGACCGATGCCAGAGCTTGGTCCGCATTTCCGGCTGTAGGTCGGATCCATTCCCGGTGAGAGTTGGATTCCGCCAAGGCTGCCCTTTGTCACTGATCCTGTTCATAACCTTTATGGACAGGATTTTTAGGCGCAGCCGAGGTGTTGAGGGGATCCGGTTTGGTGGCCTCAGGATCGGGTCTCTGCTGTTCACAGATGATGTGGTTCTGTTGGCGTCATCGGGCCGTGATCTACAGCTCTCGCTGGGGCGATTTGCAGCCGAGTGTGAAGCGGCCAGGATGAGAATCAGCACTTTCAAATCCGAGACCATGGTCCTCACCCGGAAAAGGGTGGAGTGTCCTCTCTGGGTCGGAGCGAGGTCCTGCCCCATGTGGAGGGGTTTAAGTATCTCGGGGTCTTGTTTACGAGTGAGGGAAAAATGGAACGGGAGATGGACAGACGGATCGGTGCGGCGTCTGCAGTGATGAGGACTCATCGGTCCGTTGTGGTGAAGAAGGAGCTGAGCCAGAAGGCGAAGCTCTCGATTTACCGTCCATCTACGTTCCTACCCTCACCTATGGCCATGAGCTGTGGGTCATGACCGAAAGAACGAGATCGCGGGTGCAAGCGGCCGAAATGAGTTTCCTCCGCAGGGTGGCCGGGCTCTCCCTAAGAGATAGGGGGAGGAGCTCGGTCATCCGGGAGGGGCTCAAAGTAGAGCCGCTGCTCCTCCGTATAGAGAGGAGCCAGATGAGGTGGCTCGGGCATCTGGTCAGGACGCCTCCTGGACGCCTCCCTGGTGAGGTGTTCCAGGCATGTCCCACCAGGACAAGACCCCGGGGGAAACCCAGGACACGCTGGATGGACTAAGTCTTCCGGCTGGCCTGGGAATGTCTCGGGATCCCCCTGGATGAGCTGGCGGCTGTGGCCGGGGTGAGGGAAGTCTGGGCATCCCTGCTTAGGCAGCTGCCCCCGCGACCCGATCCCGGAGAAGCGGAAGAAGACGATGACCCGATGAAACCTAGTCTAATTCCATATCTCAATTAAACATTAATTGATCTTTCTTATATCGATATTTATCATTCAGTTCTACCAACTGGGTGTGATTTAAACAAGATCCAGATATTATAGCTGGTTTCCACTGTATTCCAGTTTGGGATAAACTCCATATTAACTCAAAATTACAAAAACATCAATATTCTCACATGAAAATCAATTATAGCACATAAAAAGCTGGTATCAATATTTGAGTATTGATCCGCAGATCACTAGTTAAAAGTACTGGAACATGTTGTGGACTCTTAATTAGAGAACAGCCAAAGCTGTTAGTACTTAAATGGGACTATAACTTTAGGTCTGTTTAATCCTGGCCAGGGATATTTTCTATTTCTCTCTCCTTCCTTTTAATTGAAATACAATTTTCTAGACAATAACAGAGCTAGAGGTTACAATATTACTGTCTGTGCTCATTTTCTAATTCAGTCGTCCACAAAAATTCATTTAAATTTAAATTGTAGAAAATGTTGCTTTTGAGGGCAACTATTGTTATGCAATGAAAATGCAGTTAATTAAAATTAATTAATTACAAAGCCTTTAATTAGTTTTTCAAGTCCCACCCCTACTATCTACAGTCATCCTCTAAATTATTCATACCCTCCAGTTACAGAAGGGAAAAAAAAAATCATCTGTCATAAGTTGAAATTGACGAAAGTAATAATATATAAAAATTCTATTAAAATCATGACATTGATTTTGAATTGTGGTTTGAAAAAAATATTCAAAAACAAACAAAAAATGAGACAAGTAAACAAGAATGATTGAACCATACTTTGAGGCAATCAGGTATTTTCTGTAACATCCAATCAGACTTCTGCACCTGTTGACAGGTATTTTGGTCCGCTGTTCTCGAGAAAGCTGCTCTAATGTGTCTCGGATAGTTTTATTTGTTTTTTCTTATTATTATTTCCAACCACAATTCAAATGCAATATTTTATTTCGGTAAATAATAATTTTGTGAACTTTTATTTATTATTAGTTTCTGTCGTTACTTATCTGAATTACTATTGTCAATTTGGCCTTTTCTTTAATTGGAGGGTATGAATAATTTTGAGGATGACTGTATATATTAAACATCTACAGTTGTGTGAAAAAGTATTTGCCTCCTATTTTATATTTATATTCCTGTTTTTTTTTTTGCACGTTTGTCACCTGAGGAAGATCCGATGTGATCGAAACGTTGGAATAAATGCAGCTGGAAGTAAGTGTGCAGACTTTTTCTTTCATTTCACGTTTGTCACACTTAAATGTTTCAGATCAAACCAATTTAAATATAAGACAAAGATAACACAAGTAAACAGAAAATGCAGTTTTTAAATGAAGATTTTTATTAGTAAGGGGGAAAAAAAATCCACACCCACATGTCCCTGTGTGAGAAAGTAATTGCCCCCTAAACCTAATAACTGGTTGTTCCACCCTTAGCAGCAACAACTGCATCAAGCGTTTGTGATAACTGGCAGTGAGTCTTCTACAGCGCTGTGGAGGAATTTTATTCCACTCATCTTTGCAGAATTGTTGTAATTCAGCAACATTGGAGGGTTTTCCAGCATGAACCGCCTTTTTAAGGTCATGCCACAGCATCTCAATGGGATTCAGGTCGGGACTTTGATTAGGCCACTCCAAAGTCTTCATGTTGTTGTTCTTAAGCCATTCAGAGGTGGACTTGCTGGTGTGTTCTGGATCATTGTTCTGCTGCAGAACCCAAGTGCGCTTCAGTTTGAGGTCACCAACAGATGGCCGGACATTCTCCTTCAGGATTTTTTGGTAGAAGCAGAATTCATGGTTCCATTTACCACAGCAAGTCTTCCAGGTCCTGAAGCAGCAAATCAGCCCCAGACCATCACACTACAACCACCATGTTTTACTGTTGATATGATGTTCCTTTTCTGAAATGCCGTGTTACTTTTATGCCAGATGTCATGGGACCTACACCTTCCAAAAAGTTCAACTTTTGTCTCGTCAGTCCACAGAGTATTTTCCCAAAAGTCTTGGGGATCATCAAGATGCTTTCTGGCTAAACTGAGACGAGCCTTTATGTTCTTTTTGCTCAGCAGCGGTTTTGGTCTTGGAACTCTGCCATGCAGCCATTTTTGCCCCCCAGTCTCTTTCTGATGGTGGAGTCATGAACACTGACCTTAATTGAGGCAAGTGAGGCCTGCAGTTCTTTGGATGTTGTTCTGGGGTCTTTTGTGACCTCTTGGATGAGCCGTCGCTGTGCTCTTGGGGTCATTTTGGTCGGCCGGCCACTCCTGGGAAGGTTCACCACTGTTCCATGTTTTCACCATTTGTGGATAATGGTTCTCACTGTGGTTCTCTGGAGTCCCAAAGCTTTAGAAATGGCTTTGGAACCTTTTCCAGACTGATAGATCTCAGTTACTTTGTTTCTCATTTTTTCCTGAATTTTTTTGGATCGCAGCACGATGTCTAGCTTTTGAGGATCTTTTGGTCTACTTCACTTTGTCAGGTAGGTACTATTTAAGTGATTTCTTGATTGAGAACAGGTGTGGCAGTAATCTGGCCTGGATGTGGCTAGAGAAATTAAACTCAGCTTTCCAAACCTGATGAACCACAGTTAATTTATGTTTTAACAAGGGGGAGAAAATGTCCCCACAAGGGCAAGACGTCCCCACAGTGATGGTAAAAATCCAG
This sequence comes from Atherinomorus stipes, assembly GCA_023101725.1. NCBI lineage: Eukaryota > Metazoa > Chordata > Actinopteri > Atheriniformes > Atherinidae > Atherinomorus > Atherinomorus stipes. The sequence goes on along the minus strand of JALJCO010012847.1, from coordinate 336,729 downwards.
AACATGGTCCCCTCAATGTTGCAAATACGCGGCCACACACACACACACACACACACACACACACACCTAATAAAAATCTTCATTTAAAAATTGCATTTTGTGTTTACTTGTGTTATCTTTGTCTCACATTTAAATTTGTTTGATGATCTGAAACATATAAGTGTGAAAAACATGCAAAAAAAAAAGAAATCAGGAAGGGAGCAAACACTTTTTCACACAACTGTGACCTCCATGGACACATCAGGACGATTGCCCCAGGAGATGAAGCACTTAGTGAATGTCTCCACCGGATCTGATACATATCTGTCACAGGATGCAACACGGAAATGCAAACTGCTTTCCCTCTGTAAATATGTTAAAAAATAGCTCCCAGTAAAATCCCAGAATCACAAATTATGCTCAAAATCATTATCCCGAACTTTGTTCAATCTGGGCTGCAGAACCTGGACCAGAACTACGACAGAGGCAGGACTTAATCAGACTTACAGAGTAAGAAGATATGAACTCCTTGGGCGGCGTTTCCATCTGATTCTGATCAGTCCGGCTCTGCTCTTCATACTCAGACTCATAATCATATCTGGTGTTGTACAGGAGGTCGGGGTCCATGCGCAGGGGGGTTTCTGGGAGTTTTCCTGGGGCTGCAATCTCTTCCTGGGTGGTCTCTGTGTGCTTCTCTGTGTGGGGGTACTGGCTGGTGGTTTGGGATATCAGCTGTTCTTCATCTGAGTTCAGAGGTGCAGAAAAGATCAGAATACACAGCAAACAGAGCTTCTGCAGACCATAAACAACAAAAACAGTACGGTAAAAGAGAAAACAAACCTTTCCTGGAAGTTGGTGGATCTGTAACAACCACATCGTTTTCTCTTGGAGCCCTGAAAATCTCACTGTGTCCGATGGGATAGATGTTGGTGAACTGTGCCAGCTTCTGGAAATCTGGACTCATCAGTATCTTCACCTCACACATGTCGGGCTGTTGGACCTAAACAGCAGCACACCAGTCATCTTCAACTCCTTCAGAGCATTTTACATTTGACTCGAGAAAGTTATCTACCTCCTTGCCCTCCATTTCAATGACTTCGCTGAAGACCTGCAACGCGACCACCTCCTCTGAGTCGCTGTACAGCCGGTTCTGGCTCACCATCACTCGGGTAACGGTGGACACCAGGTCTCCAGATTCAAACTCGCTGCTTCCATTGATGTTGTCCACTGGAAAACAACAAAGTAGTCAGACTCAATAAGTAATCCATCAATTAAATACTTCATAAATACAAACTCTTATTATGAATTCAGCGTTCCAGTCATAACTTAGTTTTGACAATTTTCTTATATATCCCAAGGAAACAGTCTAATACATATTTTCTCCTGATTTGAAAAACAACCCTGGTGAGTTAAAGGTACGGTGTGTAAGAATTACCGACATCTAGAGGTAAAGACGGGTATAGCAATGACTTCATATGCCAAGCACTGCAGTATACGGTGGCCGTCAGAGGCCAAAATTCTCCCAGACAAAAAGATGTTTTAATCTGTGAGTGGATCCAGTGGTCTAAGGTGTAGTTATGACCGTACTACGAGTTTTCATACCTAGGGTAACTTTACACCGCCAGTAAACATGTGGAGAAAATGCCCTCAATAAGTAACTAGGACTGGGTATTGTTAAAAAAAAAAAAAAACCCTCACGATTCAATTCAATTTCAATTCTTTGGGTTTTGATTTGATATCAGTTCAATTCAATATTGATTTAAATGCTTTGATATCAAATTCAGTGAGAAGTAAAAACTGTTGTAGACTTTTAAATATTTATTTCCATGCCCATGCGAATGTATTTTGTTTGTCAGCTCATATTTTTTAAATTTTATACATCTCACAAGTCCAGTTCAATACGATGTAACTCATTAAATGTGCACTCCCCTTCTCACTGCCCCCTCCCCCAGTCCTACATAACAAAGATAAATAAAATAAAATAAATAATTTGAAAAATATCTACAGCAACTGCAGACAGGTCAAATGGGCTATATGCCCGGCTCCACTACTTCCTGAACTTCAGACAGCAACGTTGCTTCCTGTCTTTCATTACTGGTTGAACTAATCCCAGGGCCTGTACGACGAAGCCGATTTTCTCTTATCGAGGTAACTTCAGGGTAACCCTGGTTTTTCTCCTATGACGCTGTTCACTTCTGATCGGGTTCTATCTCCCCGGTAACTTATCTGAACGCCTAACCTGGTCCGACCAGGAAGTTCTGGATAAGAGATCACAGAGATAAAACACCACCCCACCAATTAGCCTCTTGAAAATGGCCTGCCCACTTTTACTTTCGAACTGTGCGCAGATCATGAGAGGAACCTAGAGGAATTCAGAGATGGTGCAACCCTTTTGATTTGCCAGAGACACTTTATATAAATATATTTTCCTCTCTGACTCCTACATCTTCAGCTTTAAGTCGAACATCACAAATGTAACGCATCGCAGCCCACCAAAACACCACAGATGCTCTGCATCGCACTGACGTTTTATTCAGGTAATAGACTCAATAAATTAATTTTAATATAAACCAACGCCCACCTCATGAAAACAAATATTATCTTATTATGCATAAATTTTTGTACCAATTTGCACATGTTCAAATCCCACTCAATAAAATCATTCATTCATTCATTCAATGAATTTCATCACCCTTGCCCATTATATTCTTTATTTTTCTCATTCATTTCCCCTGCATCTAAAAATATGAAATCATACATGCAGAAATCATAATTTATGAGGCACACCCATCCACCCTACAATAGTGCATGAGCCAACCTGAAAATCACAAGACAGAGAGAAGGAAATCCACAGAGGAAGCGCTGTAGTGTGATTAAGTGACACTAAATATCAGAGCCGATTTTTTATATTTACAATCACACGACTACCATAACAGAGCTACAATTTTCTCCAGCATTCCTTCCTGTTTTTCTCACGACCTTTCTTCTGCCTAATGATTTCCTAATTACATATCTATACTATATATTATATATATAACTATATATATATATAATATATAACATAACATATCTACGTATCATCATCTCTCCTCCATTAAATATGTCGCTCTCTATTTCTCCATTCTCATTGTCAGACTCCAATACCGCCCCTTTTAAGTACCACACTAAAGATTGGAAAACCCTGGTTAATTATCGAGTTAAACCAGCTTCATAGCCGTACAACCCAGATTCTGAATCAACCCAGGAACAGAGAAACCCGGGCTGTTAACCGGCTTCGTCGTACAGCCCCAGTGTCTGCCAGACTAGGCAGCCACCTGAACAGTTCGTCCAGCACAACACAAACAGGTGCTGTCTAAATCAAATAGTGGAGCCGGGCAATAACCCATTGAAAAAGCAAACAATATAAAATCCGTCTGAGCATATTTCCTTCTACTGTCACTTTTTTAAGACATACAAGTCATGGCCATACAACAGAGATCAACATAAATACATAACACAAATACAAAATTTACCTCATTAGCAAAGATATTATTCCTCTCTTAATGCTTTCAATTTCATTATATAATTAATTACTGGTCCCCAAGCAATCTCAAATGTTTTGGGTGATCCCCTCAAGGTAAAATTAATTTTTTCTAAACTCAAAATTCTAATGAAATCTTGAAGTCATACAGAAACTTTGGGAGAAAATGGTGATAACCAGTCTAATAATATTCTCCAGCTTATATTTTTGGGTAATAAAACATCTTGAAATGAAAAGGATAATGTCTAACGTGGCATTCGTCCATACAACGTAAATAACACGTTGTATGGACCCCCCCCCACGTCAAAAGGTGAATCGATTCAGAGGATTTGCCGATTCGATTTTAAATTGCATGGGGAAGTATTGAGATGCATCGATTAATCAATATTTTTCCCCATCCAGAACGCTAAATCTGAACATCAGTGACTCAGAAATGTTACCTGCGAGTAAATTCACGTATAAATTCCTAGAAACTCCCAAACAAAGCCGGTACAACAGTTTCAAATTTCAGGGGGGTCTCACTTTACACACATTATTTTGTCCAAAATAAAATTGTGGTACAAATATGGCAGCCTCCATGTATGTGGACCCCCAACAAGTAGATATAAATGGCTCATTCTAAGAAAAAACATATAACTATTCTAGTGACACGATTACACATCGACAAAGACACAGTTTTGAATTATATATGACATTTTTCTGCCATTGACCGTTGGTTTTGTTACACACTGCACCTTTAACATAGATATCTGACTTTGAACAAAGCCTCGTCTTCTGGACATGTGCTGAATAATCCGGTAAAAGTAGTGAACAGGCCAGACAAACTTACAGAGAAGTGCCTGACAGTTGAACCTGGTGACACCTGACAGCTCCACGGGGACGTCATTGACCAATATCTGCTCCTCTCCCACAGAAATGTTTAAATTGATCTGAAAGAAAAGAAGATGCTTGGTGGTCCTGCCCTCCATTTCACAGAGAAACTGCGGGCTTACCAACTGTCTGCCCACTTACCTGTAAGTTGTTTGAATCTTGCAGATGAGTGTCTGTAATCGTCCCTGTTGTCACGTTAATCAGGATATTTTCCTGTGAGAATTTGGAAATCAGAAGAAAGTGAGTGATCATGAACAAGCATAATGTCTGCCTGTCAGTTTCCCTACAAGTTAACGGTGTGACGCTAACCACGCTAACATAACACACCATTTAAAAACCTTCCTTACCGTATTCAGCTGCCTGTCCGGTAAGTCTGCGCGAACTACCGAGACAAGAAAAAGAAATATAACACGAGCTTTTGATCCCGTCATCTCCGTTTGCGGTTGACTTCTCGTGCAACTGTGAAGTTAGCTACAACAAAAACATCCCACAAACATACACACTGCGCATGCGTATTGACTTCACGGACCGTTCTCTCGCGGGAGTCTGGGACGTCATCATGGCGGTGCTCCTTGAAACGACGCTGGGGGATATTGTTATTGATTTGTTTACAGAAGAGAGACCAAAAAGTAAGGAGATGTGACGATTAGCGCATAGAAATAGATATTTTAACGAACTCAGGGATATTTTAGAGAGCGGCAGCCGAGCTACGTCTCGGAACACATCAGCTCGCGCTGTTAGCTTGTTTGCTGCCTTTTCATTGTTAAATGATTCATCTTTCTAATGAAAACCTCACACACACCTGCGACAGACTTGGTAGTTGTTAGTAAGCGCGTGGCCACTGGGAATGACTGTCCGTGTAACTACACTTCTGCTCTTTTGCAGCTTGTTTAAATTTTCTGAAACTGTGCAAGATAAAGTACTACAACTACTGCCTCATCCACAATGTTCAGGTAAAAGTGTGTGTGGTGTGTTTGATTGCTTGTATGTTTGATAGATTATCTGTTGGGATACACTCCAGCTCCCTCTGAACTGGAATAGAAGTAGAAAATGATTTCTGGATCCATCACAACTACTATTTACAACAAAATACAGTAAAATATGGCTACAGTCGCATTACTGAAAACGAGGATAACTTATTAATTTTAATGAATGTTAATTAAATTTTTTATGTGACAGAAATACAGCTCTTATATAAGGTGTTTCAGTTTTACTGACGTCACCCCTTCAGTGTCTCTGCCTCCAGGTGACCCCTGATGTGTAGAGAATCAGATTATAACAAATATTTAGTGTAAACATCATGTTATGTGTTTTTATGATGTTTTTCATCAACTCTACCATGTTCTAAATCATAATACATCAGTCATCATCGCACCAGCTGATTACGCTGTGATAGCATCTGTCTGTGCAGACTGTTTACTTTTTATGAAGCAGATGTCAAAGTGGTTAAAAACCACCAGGTATCATGTACAGATCCAGTTTTTTCCCCGATCCAATCCGATACCATACCTGGGCTGAGCGCATCGGCCGATACCAATCCGATACTACCATTGAATGAAAGAACCGTATCTTGCCATGTGAGTGAAGGCATCAGACTTGAGATGAACATTTAGCCTTGTTTGAAAAAAAAAGTAGCAAATTAACACAGTTATAAATGTACTTAATATTTTTTATTAACTAATAACAAAATGTACATTTATTATGATATTGATTAAAAAAGAAATGACTGGATTGGCCTTATTCATCTGAAATCTGATCCAGCTAATTAGTCAGAGGATCAGGGACGATATCCAATCAGGGTATCGGATCGATACATCTCTAATATCGTGGCTGTGCAACGTTAATTGGTTGTTAAAACTTGGGACTTGTTCTTGTCACCAATGTTGTATAATTATTTGTGCAGCAATGATTAAAGACTAACAGTGCAGGATCATCCTGTTTACTAACAAATATCAATGGGTACTTTTAAAAAATTTCCTTTAAATTTTACATCAGATGACCACTTTAGTAGTAATAATTCATTATCTCATCACAGCTAGACATTTGTTTATTAATTTTTAAAGGTCTAATCCACATGTGCCACCCTGGTCCTCCATCAGAAATATTCTCTACTCTTGCTTGCTTTGAGCAGATACGGAGAAAAGCTGGTTCCATATCAGTGTTGGTGATAAATAGTCTACATTTAAGTTATTTTCATTTAATCCCACACTTGTTTTGTTTTCAGAGAGACTTCATCGTGCAGACGGGAGATCCGACTGGAACGGGTCGTGGCGGAGAATCCGTTTACAGGTCAGCCGTTTTGTTCAGATGTTTCCTTTATTCTTGTGCGGCAGGTTGAACACGCTGACAACTTTTCTCTCCTCTGGGTCATCAGCAAGCTTTATGGAGACCAGGCTAGTTTTTTTGATGGAGAGAAGGTGCCACGCATCAAACACAGGAAGAAGGGGACGGTTTCCATGGTGAACAATGGAAATGACCAGCATGGTTCTCAGGTGGGTGGGATGGACGCTCAACGCGCTTTCAGAGTTAGATCAAACTTCTAGAGAGGAAACTAAAGTATATCATGAAGAATCGCTTCATCAGCTGTTAACAGAATAAAAATCACATAAACTACTTTCAGATCAATATGATTGATACTGAGAACATCACAGATTTACATGTTAATATTCAATTTCATAGTTCCTCATCACAACTGGTGAGAACCTGGACTATCTGGATGGAGTTCACACGGTGTTTGGAGAAGTTACGGAGGGCTTGGATGTCTTGACTAAAATCAACCAGACGTTCGTTGACAAGGATTTCATCCCATTTCAGGATATCAGGTGAGTCTGACCTGCTGTTGATGTACGTCAGAGGGAACTGGTGACTGGGACTCAAGCTTGATGCTATTTTTTGCATTCAGTGCTACAAAACAAGAAAGAAAAAAGGGTTTAATTAATCATTGAAGATACACGATGATAATTGAATAATAAAAAAACAAACAAACCAACAAACAAGTGAATTAAATGATTGTTGAATTGTCAGCATTCTCAAGTGGACTTATTTTTAAAAACGTCCAATATGCATGCAGATGAAAACTTGGATCTGTGTGTGTCACGTTGTTTGTTTTTCATCTTTTAATTTCAAGATGGACCCTGAGGAAAGAAGCCAGTCGAGGCTGTGCATTTGTACTACGATTAATTTAATGAATCTTTTAAAATCAATAGCAAATTTCTTAACTAATTAAGTATTTATCTATTTATCAGTTTATATTTATTTATTTATCAATATTTATCTTCTTATCTATGTATATTTGTATTTATCGATTTAATTATTTAGCTTTTTATTTGTTCATTAACTGTATATATATTTATATCTTTCTATATTTATTTATTTAGCTGTTTACTTGTATATCATCTATATATCTATGCATGTATGGATGGATAAATACATGGATGGATGGATGGATAAATACATGGATGGATGGATGGTAGGGCCGCTCGATTATGGAAAAAATCATTACCACGATTATTTTGGCCAATGTTGAAATCACGATTATTCAAACGATTATTTTCTAGTTACACAAGGCATTAATTTAACATTTCTGTCTAAGGTTTCTAGCACTGAAAATAAATATAGGCTACAAATATGTACTTTACAGCTGTATCGAAATATATCCAAAATAAATGACGTATCCGATGTATCCTGCAATTTCTCTATATCTAAATTTTTTTTAATATACTTATTTGTATAAAAAAACATCCCAAAATAGATTTTGCTGAGCTTTGTGCAATGCCAGAACATTCCACCCAGCAAACTGCCTGGGATAAACTCAGAATAACTTTTAGAAATTGTGCCAAGAAAAATGGAAAAAAAATATATATATTCATATATATTATTATTATTTTTAACTCGATTATATGAGTTTGGAGATTGTTTGACACAAAAATTGAAACCATGATTAAATTTCGATTAATTGCACAGCTCTAATGGATGTATGTATGAATAAATGGATGGATGGATGCTCTCAGCATTGATCTTATGGATTGATAACATAATAAATGATAACAGAAGTGTTTTGTTGTTGTATTGGTGTGTTTTCAATGCCAGGGTTGCTATGCCAGTTCTCCCTCACACACACACACACACGTGCTTCTTTCTCCACCTCGTTCAGCATTTCTTTCCTCTTTTCAGTAAATTGTAAGTGTGATGGTTTTCTGACCCTGATGACGGCTGGTTGTTTTCCTGCAGAATAAACCACACTGTGATCCTGGACGATCCGTTCGATGACCCTCCTGATCTGCCGGTGCCTGATAGGTCGCCCGAGCCGACCAAGGAGCAGCTGGATGTGAGTAAATACGATGCTCAGCAAATAAAGATGGATGACATCATCTGTGCGGTGCCTAAAGTAGCTCTAATTGTTCCTCCATGCACATGCAGAGCGGCCGTATCGGAGCAGATGAAGAAATCGACGATACAGAAGGAAAAGGAGCCGAGGAGCTGGAAGAGAGGCTGAAGGAGAAGGAAGCCAAGACTCAGGCCATCCTGCTGGAGATGGTGAGTCAGAGCTCCTCGCCACCTCTGCTGCAGACAGCAAACGTTCAGTCTGACGTGGCTCTACATCCACCTTCCTCCAGGTGGGCGACCTCCCCGACGCAGAAGTGAAGCCTCCAGAAAACGTCCTGTTCGTGTGTAAACTGAACCCAGTAACCACAGACGAGGACCTGGAAATCATCTTCTCTCGCTTTGGGACCATAAAAAGGTGACATTCACCTCCAGCTGCTTTTAACGATCTGCTCCTGTAGAGGTTCAACCCGTAAATCTACAGATCCGTGTCTTCCCTGCAGCTGTGAGATCATCAGAGACTGGAAAACCGGAGATTCCCTCTGCTACGCTTTCATCGAGTTTGAAAAGGTGAGGACGTCATGTGACCCACAGTTTGTGTTTACCGCTGAACAGTTCAGGAAACCTGCTGGTTTGTTTTAACCCTTAAAACTACACTGGGGGGAAAAAAAACATCTGTCGAGTAACTTGTCATGCGAGTCGTTTTCCTTTGGATAAACTCTTGAGATCAGACTCGTTCTGATCTTCTTTTTACTCTGGGAAGTGTAAAAGACTTGACAGTTTTCCAGCTTAATTCCTGCAGGTTGGACCCCCTGTGGTACATTTATTAAAGGTACAGTATGTAAGAATTACTGGCATCTAGTGGTAAAGATGGGTATTTGAAAGAAAAGGCGTTTCTTTACAAACAGTACTTTAACTCCCACTGAACAATGCTGGTACAGCAGTTTTAAAGATCAGACAGTTTTCACTTCACACATTGATTTGTCCATTCAGGGACACCGTAGTAAAAATGGTGGAACATATATGGCAGCCTCCATATGTGCACCTGCCAACAAGTAGATGTAAATGACTCATTCTAAGAAAATAAACACATAACTGCTATTCTAGTGCAGCAATTACACATCAATAGAAACACAGTTTTGAATTATATAGCACATTTTTCTGCCATTCACCTTGATTTTTTTTACATACTGTTCCTTTAAATAAAAGTGAATTAATTAACAGTATTCCACTGTTAATGATGAAATCTGACTAGTTGGTGTAATTATCAGGATTTTCCACTCAGCGTTTGTTAGCTGAAGCTATCGGATGTGGAAAAACCCTGCAGGATGTCGAGGATGGAAATCGGTCATAAAGGCTGTTTGCTCTGGTTATAGCGTGTTGATTATCATCTGGTGGGGTTATTTGAGTCAGTGAAAGTTGTGTAAATAAATTATGTAACGTGCCATTTGCACCCAGACCTCCTGTTGTTGTTGGAGTAAAATCAGAAACTATAAACTCTCATGTGGTGGAATTTGAACCACTTAATGACTTCTGAATATTGAATGTTAACTTCCCTGTTAATGTCTGAATTTGGGGGGAGGGGCTGCAGAGACGGCTTCAACCATCAGAGGGCGCTGTGTAGTTAAATATTAGTTTTCCCCTGGTTGTCACCTCTCTGAGGACAGATGGGGGTTTCCACATGACTTTTAGTGAAATAAAGAAGTGAAGTGTTGTTTTGAAGTCAGATTTTCCAGATGACTCCATCTTTCGTGTGTGATCACCTGCTTGAAGCAGCGGCGTGCTCCAATCACTTCCTCCAACACAGACGAGCTGCACGAGCTCAGATTTCTGCTAGCAGGAACTAACGGATGGAAAATCTTCAGTCCTGAATTCACCGAGTTGGAAAACAACTCTTTCTTTTTCTGCTCGCTTCCTCCAAGTTGAGATGATTTGACTCCTTCAGCCGAAGACGATCGTAAACCTGTTGTTCAAGAAATATTTTACATTTTAATCAACTTTTTACCTGAAAACATTAAAGCCCCAGTGTGTGTCAATTACACTACAAAAACTCAAATCTTACCAAGTATATTTTTCTCATTTCTAGTCAAAATATCTCATCACACTCAAAATAAGAGAAAATTACTTAAAGAGAAACATTTCAGTGAGATAAAGGAACTTGTTTTAAGGCAATGCATCTTGTTTCAAGAAATCTTATAAAGAAAATATTGCTAGTTCTCTTGGCAGATTTTTTTTTTTTTTTTGGGGTTATTACAAGCAAAAAAAATCTTGGCCTCTCTTAAAATATGTAAAATAAAAATAGATTTTTTTTTTGTTGTAATAAGCAAAAAAATTGCTAATTGCTAAAAAAAAAAAAAAGTTCCTATATCTCACTGAAATGTTTCTCTTTAGGTAATTTTGTCTTATTTTGATTGTGATGAGAGATTTTGACTAGAATTTAGAAAAATATACTTAGTAAGCAGGACTACACTGCAAAAAAATCAAATCTTAAGAGTGTTATTACCGCTACAGAAGCTGTGGAGGGTCATAAATGTGCAAAAGTAATCGTCTTGCACATCTCCTGACCTGGAGATGTTTCACTGCCGCTTGTTGCCAGAGTAACGTTCCACGTTTTCCTACGTGTTGTCCCAACAGCAGGAGGACTGCGAGAAGGCGTACTTCAAGATGGACAACGTCCTCATTGACGACCGCCGGATCCACGTGGACTTCAGCCAGTCGGTGTCTAAGATCAAGTGGAAGGGGAAAGGTGAGGCCTCTGCACGGTTTCCACGGGGAGACTTTCTGTCAAACTCTCCGACTGATCGTTTGTTGAATTCCAGGTGGGAAGTACACGAAGGATGACTTCAAAGCCTACGAGAAAGATCTGGAGAACCGGTCCAAACTGGCTCTGAAGGATCAAGTCAAGCCCAAACAAGAGTATCCTTGTGTTGGCGAGCCCTGACTGAGATGTTGAGTTGTGTCGGTCATGCTTCTGCATCCACTCTCTAATAGGGCAGGGGAAAAAAATAGATACACTGAAATATCGCGATATTTTTTTTTATGTTGATATCATATCGATATGTGAAAATATGGTATCGATCTATTTTACTAATGAAATCTCGCGAGATTTCGTTGTTCAGTCAAAAAAACTCACGGGTCTTCGTGAAATCTTGCGAGATTTCGTTGGTAAAATAGATCAATACTGCATTTTTGAATCTCTATATGAAATCTGCATATGAAAATATCGCGATATTTCAGTGTATCGATTTTTTTCCCCAGCCCTACTCTCTAAACATCCTGCTGGTTTCCGTAACTTTTCCTCAAGCTCCAAGTACGACGTGCTGCTAGAGGAGGAAGAGGAGGCAGCCAGCCATCGGCACTCAGAGAAGAAGCATAAAGAGAAGCGGCACCGGCATCACTCAGACGATGAGGACAGTAAGAAGTCCAAGAAGCACCGGGTAGGTTTTCCAGGTGTTCAGACTCTGGCACCTCCTGTTAGATGATGAAGAGTGGACAGGTTCTTCCTCCTGTAAAAGTCTTTGTTTTCTCATTTACTGTCTCCGGATGTTTGCATTTATTTTAGATATTTATAGTGTTACAGTAGGTACGGAAAGTATTCAGACCCCTTAAAACTTTTCACCCTTCGTTTCATCGCAGCCATTTGCCAAAACCAAAAAGTTCATTTGATGAGGGAGGGGTTCTCAAGTCTTTTCATGACCTTAAAGCTCAGTATCGGCTCCCACAGAGCCAGTTTTGGAAATATCTACAGCTCCGGCATCTGCTGCTTCAGATGTTTGAATACCCCAGCACACCACCTCCAAGCTGTCTTACTTATATTAGGAAGGTTTTTGGTGGAGGCCATGAAGCTTCAAAATACTATTCAATGCTCTTAAAAAGCACAGATAGGGGGCTCCCCATGCTAAGATCAGCTTGGGAAACTGACCTCAGTATTTCCTTTGCAGATCAGGAATGGTCTATGATCCTACAGAATACTAAGAAAGTATCTAGAGAATTGAGAACAAGACTTGTTCATTTCAAACTATTGCACAGAATTTACTGGTCACCACATAGATTATATAGGGCGAATCTCATCCAGACTCCAGAATGCTGGAGATGCCAGACCGAGGTGGGCACACTGAGCCATATGATTTGGTGCTGTCCTAAAATCCAAGATTTTTGGACGGAGGTCCATGAATTTATCATATCAGTAGTACAGCAAAACATTCCGTTCCTTCCAAGGTTATTTATCTTAGGAGATCCATCCCCCCTTAAACATTTATCATCCAATACAGCTGAATGGGTGCAAACTGCATTGATGCTGGGGCGTAAACTTATTATTTCTCAGTGGAAGTCCCCCTCTACACCATCTGTTACTCTTTGGTATAACCAACTAGGAAGACTGGCTGCATTGGAACGCCTTTCATACAAACTGTTGAATAAAGTGGAGAGCTTTCACCTGAAGTGGGACCCGTATCTTTCCAAAATACAAGGACCAACTTAAATGTCAGCATGGGATGAGCTTAAGAGAGCTATGCAGTCACTAAGTGAGGAATAATTTAAATCTTACAAAGACATATGCCAGCCTTTGTATTTTCTTTTTGTGTTCGTTTTCTTTTTGTTTCTTTTGTTTTTGTTTAATTTATTTTTTACACTGTTTTTGTTCTCCGTTTTGTTTGCTCTACCACTGGTCTATTACTGTACTGAAGCAATTCTGATCTATATATGTGATCTATAACTGTAATGGAGTGGTGTTTTGTGAAAACTTAATAAAATGTTAATCAGAAAAAAAAAAAAAAGTTCATTTGATTTCTCATTAATGTCACTCAGCACCCCATCTTGACTTCTGGTCGTCCCAAACTTCTTCCGTTTAAGGACTATGGAGGCCACCGTGCTCTTAGGAACCTTTAGTGCTGCAGAAATTCGTTTGTAACCTTGTCCAGATCTGTGCCTCACCACAATTCTGTCTCTGACATCCTTGGACAGTTCCTTCAACCTTATTTGCTCTGACGTGCACTGTGAGCTGGAATGTCTTACATAGACAGGTGTGTGTCTTTCCTAATCAAGTCCAATCAGTTTAATTAAACACAGCTGGACTCTAATGAAGGAGTAGAACCATCTCAAGGAGGATCAGAAGAAATGGACAGCATATGAGTTAAATATGAGTGTTACTGCAAAGGGTCTGAATACTTACTATACTATACTTTTTTGATTTTGGCAAATGGCTGCAATGAAACAAAGAATGAAAAGTTTAAAGGGGTCTGAATACTTTCTGTAGCCACTGTACATCGTACAGCGTATAAATCGCAAGTAATTTCTCTACGTCTTCTCATGAACTCCTCGGATCACTCCTCCTGTTTGTGACTTCCTGAGGCCCCGGAAGGAACCCCTTCCAAATAAAAACCACACACTGGTGAACAATCAGCCAGTTGAACTGAAAATGAGCCATTTTAGATCCGTCACAGAGAAATCCAGCGTTTCTTGGGATCCTTGAATGCATCAGACACACTCGTGCAATACTAACATCTTCAAGGTGGATGTTTATTGAAGTGGTTCCGCTTTCCTTCGGTACGTTTATGGCGTTAGTAGGGCTAAGCGGAGGTTCTGGTTCTGAACGCGACTTTCACATAAACTTAAGTTTGATTCATCTTTCGGTGAAAAACAACTGGCGGTTCACGTTAACTCAGTATATTTGGTAAGATTTTGAGCTTTTGCAGTAAACCGCATGAGCGCCAGCTAAAGCCCAAACTACCAAAAATAACTTGTTGAGTTTAAACCATTTGGTACCCCCCCCCCTCCCCCTCCCCCCCTCTGTTTAAAAAACGGTCCCTGACCCAGTTAAACATTCAAAGTATTTAAAATGATATACTTTTACTTTAGGCCTGTTCAGTTTTGGCCAGGGATCATTTTTCTTTTCCTATTTTCTTAAAAAAGTTGAAATACAGTTAAATGCATTTGATCACACAGTAAAGCTTGAGTTTACAATTTAATTTTTATTGTCTATTTGTTTGAGTGGTCCTGGAAAATCTATTCAAATAAAGAAAATGTTATTTTGGGGGCAATTTTTATAATGCAGTTGAGATTAATTAATTACAAAGCTTCTAATTAATTTGATTTTTAAAAAAATCAAGTCTCACCTCTAGTAATTAATTATATATTTGATTTAACATGTTTTTATTTCCAATTTTATTTAATAAATGACAAATATAAACTAATTTATCTGGTGAAGTCACAGCAGTTTTGTCTGACTTGTTTACTTTGTAAAAACGTTGAGTCAACGGAAGTGATCTGAGGTGTATCTGACGATGATGATGATGATGTCATGGTCATGTGATGGTTAACATCCAGAGCAGGAACTGTTAGTCTGGAACAGTTTTCCATGTGTTGACTGTAACGGCTGCTTCAGGAAATAAAAAACATGATCACGTTAATATTTGTTTCCTTTTCACTCGTCTGTATCAACTTCCTCTTCCAAAAAAAAACAGTTTTCAGGTGTCGCAGCTCCCGTCATCCATCCCATCCGGTCTTTTCCTTCTTTTTTTTTTGTTGCATCTCCTTTCATGGGTGTTCTCCTTTTCTTATGTTTTCAGGACAGTGAGGAGAGCAGGCGGGACAGGAAGACGGCCCGCCAGCGTTCCCGCTCACGTTCCCGCTCCAGAAACCGGGACCACAAACACTCCAAGTCCCGGGCGAGACACGGGAAGGACCACAGGGACAGGAGTCACTCCCCAAGGAGGTCCAAGGACCAGGAGAGGAGCCGCTTCAGATAAAGGATGCTGAGCTGGGATCAGTGAAAGAATGGCCGTCAGATCTGAGACACAATCACATTTCTATCTTTTGTATGTGGATTGATGATGATGATGATGATGTGGAAGTTTGATTAGTTAAATATCAGATCACACTTCACTGTCTGTGTTTGGTTCTTCCTCTTCACTCGTCCTGATTTAGAACAGATGAGTAACATCTTTCCTGTGGCTTTCTGACATTCAGAAAAGGTCGCCATGGAAACATGCAGGGGGGGGGGAGGACCTCCACCATGCTGAGGGGATTCACTGGTGTCTCCCTCCACCCACCTCATCTTCATCTCTGTTCACTGATAGACCATCATCTCAGGATGCACTTCAACTTTCCCTGGACCAGACGTGTTCAACACCAGTCAGAACAAACTGGTTCCCAGTAGGACGGACCAGTAACATGATGGCATGATGACCTAAAACCAGAACAGGTTCCAGTCAGAACAAACTGGTTCCCAGTAGGACGGACCAGTAACATGATGGCATGATGACCTAAAACCAGAACAGGTTCCAGTCAGAACAAACTGGTTCCCAGTAGGATGGACCAGTAACATGATAGCACAATGACCTAAAACCAGAACAGGTTCCAGTCAGAACAAACTGGTTCCCAGTAGGATGGACCAGTAACATGATAGCACAATGACCTAAAACCAGAACAGATTCCAGTCAGATCAAACTGGTTCCCAGTAGGACGGACCAGTAACATGATAGCACAATGACCTAAAACCAGAACAGATTCCAGTTAGAACAAACTGTTTCCCAGTAGGATGGACCAGTAACATGATAGCACAATGACCTAAAGCCAGACCAGGTTCCAGTCAGAACAAACTGGTTCCCAGTAGGGCGACCAGTAACATGATAGCACAATGACCTAAAGCCAGACCAGGTTCCAGTCAGAACAAACTGGTTCCCAGTAGGACAGGACCAGTAACAGGACAGCACAATGACCTAAAACCAGAACAGGTTCCAACCCCCCCCCCCCCCAGTCAGAACAAACTGGTTCCCAGTAGGATGGACCAGTAACATGATAGCACCATGACCTAAAACCAGAACAGGTTCCACAGTCAGAACAAACTGGTTCCCAGTAGGATGGACCAGTAACATGATAGCACGATGACCTAAAACCAGACCAGGTTCCAGTCAGAACAAACTGGTTTCCAGTAGGATGGACCAGTAACATGATAGCACGATGACCTAAAACCAGAACAGGTTCCACAGTCAGAACAAACTGGTTCCCAGTAGAATGGACCAGTAACATGATAGCACAATGACCTAAAACCAGAACAGGTTCCAGTCAGACCAAACTGGTTCCCAGTAGGATGGACCAGTAACATGATAGCACAATGACCTAAAACCAGAACAGGTTCCAGTCAGAACAAACTGGTTCCCAGTAGGATGGACCAGTAACATGATAGCATGATGACCTAAAACCAGACCAGGTTCCAGTCAGAACAAACTGGTTCCCAGTAGGACGGACCAGTAACATGATAGCACAATGACCTAAAACCAGAACAGATTCCAGTCAGAACAAACTGGTTCCCAGTAGGACGGACCAGTAACATGATAGCACAATGACCTAAAACCAGAACAGGTCCATTCAGAACAAACTGGTTCCCAGGATGGACCAGTAACATGATAGCACAATGACCTAAAACCAGAACAGGTTCCACAGTCAGAACAAACTGTTCCCAGTGGGATGGACCAGTAACATGATAGCACAATGACCAAAACCAGAACAGATTCCACAGTCAGAACAAACTGTTCCCAGTAGGACGGACCAGTAACATGATAGCACAATACCTAAAACCAAACAGGTTCCATCAGATCAAACTGTTCCCAGTACGACCAGAACAATGATAGCACAATGACCTTAAACCAGAACAGGTTCCATTCAGAACAAACTGTCCCAGTGATGGACCAGAACATATAGCACAATACCAAAACCAGAACAGATTCCAGTCAGCAAACTGCCCAGAGCGACCAGTAACAATGATAGCACAATGACCTTAAACCAGAACAGGTCCAGTCAGAACAAACTGTTCCCAGAGGATGGACCAGTAACATGATAGCACGATGACCTAAAACCAGAACAGATTCCAGTCAGAACAAACTGTTCCCAGTAGACGGACCAGAACATATAGCACAATACCAAAACCAGAACAGGTTCCAGTCAGAACAAACTGGTTCCCAGTAGGCGGACGAGTAACATGATAGCACAATGACCTAAAACCAACAGTTCCAGTCAGATCAAACTTTCCCAGAACGGACCAGAACAATGATAGCACAATGACCTTAAACCAGACAGGTTCCAGTCAACAAACCGTTCCCAGTAGACGGACCAGTAACATGATAGCACGATGACCTAAAACCAGAACAGGTTCCAGTCAGAACAAACTGGTTCCCAGTAGGACGGACCAGTAACATAGCCTAATAACTTAAAAAATAAAAGTACACATAATTGTTTTAGTACTGAGAAGTACAAGTACAATATGCAGACGTTTGCATGTAACGATCTTCTAGAAAACATGGTGACGTTTCATCTCGTGTCTGGAAGTGAAATCCAGGATTATTGGGAGCATCAGGACTCAGGTTCTGGTGGACCAGATAAATGATGGAGAGGAACGTCAGACCTGCTGCTGGTTAGTTCTGGTTAACAGGTCGTCTGCCTGTAATTGTAACCACTCGTCTTCTCTTGACTGGATGCATCATCATGAACAGAGACTGTTTTTAGCGCGACAGCGTTGTGTGGGAGGAGAATGGAAAGCAGGAGGTTTCAGGACTGAGCAGAGTGGAAACTAAGGGTAGCCCCGCTCCCCTCCCCCAGCTGCAACCACCAGCAGAGACTTCCCCAGCTACCCACGCTGCAAACATCCGAGGAAACACGCTGAGACGGGGATGATGCGAAGAAAGACATCACTGATCGGCTTCTGTCAGGCCCAGAAAGCGGTGAAAACCAGCTTTTTGTGCAACGAGTGTAAAAGTGACTTTGATGCCAATATTTTTACTTCAGTGGCACATGGAACATCAAAACAGTTGTTTACTGACATGAAACAATATCATCTAAACAGTTGTTTACTGACATGAAACGACATCATCGCTGAGGAAAAGGTTTTGGTGGCAAAATAATTTATTCACTATAGAAACAGCAATTTTGTTTCACGATGTAATGTTTGACAAAGAAGTTTATTCTATGCCATCCTCCATCCATCCATCCACATCTCCATCCACATCTCCATCCACATCTCTATCCATCCATCCACATCTCCATCCATCCATCCACATCTCCATCCACATCTCTATCCATCCATCCATCCATCCAATCTCTATCCATCCATCCATCCATCACATCCATCCACATCTCTATCCATCCATCCATCCATCCACATCTCTATCCATTCATCCATCCCATCAATCATCACATCTCTATCCACATCCATCCATCCATCCATCTCATACTCCATCCATCCATCCACATCTATCAATTTTATCCATCCATCCATCCACATCTCTATCCATCCATCCATCCATCCATCCATCTCCTCATCCATCCATCCACACTATCCATCATCCATCTATCCATCCATCCATCCACATCTTCTATCCATCCATCCATCCACATCTATCCATCCATCCACATCTCTATCCACCATCCATCCATCCATCTCTCTGAATCCATCCACATCTTTATCCATCCATCCAATCTCCAACCAACCATCCATCCATTCATCCATATTTCTATCCATCCATCATCTATCTCTCTATCCATCCATCCACCCATCCACCATCATCCATCCACATCTCTATCCATCCATCCATCCATTATTTCTATTCCATCCATCCATCCATATCTCTCTATCCATCCATCCATCCATTCACATCTCTATCCACTCATCCATCCGTCCATCCATCTCACAATCCATCCATCCATCCACATCTATCCATCCATCCATCCACATCTATCCATCCATCCACATCTCTATCCACTCATCCATCCACATCTCTATCCATCCATACACCTCTCCATCCATCAATCCATCCATCCATCAATCCATCCATCCACTTTCCATCCATCCATCCACATCTCTATCCATTCATCTATCCACATCTGTATCCATCCATCCACATCTCCATCTATCCATCCATCCATCCAGCCATCTCTCTGAATCCATCCACCCACCCATTAATCCACCCATTTTTCCATCCAGATCTCCAACCATCCATCCATCCATATTTCTATCCATCCATCCATCTATCTCTCTATCCATCCATCCACATCTCCATCCATCCACATCTCTATCCACTCATCCATCCACATCTTTATCCATCCATACACCTCTCCATCCATCAATCCATCCATCCATCCATCCATCCACATCTCTATCCATCCATCCATCCACATCTGTATCCATCCATCCACATCTTCATCTATCCATCCAGCCATCCAGCCATCCATCCATCTCTCTAAATCCATACACCCACCCATTACTCATCCACCCATTTTTCCATCCAGATCTCCAACCATCCATCCATCCATATTTCTATCCATCCATCCATCCATCCATCTCCCTATCCATCCATCCACATCTCCATCCATTCATCCATCTTTATCCATCCATCCACCCATCCATCCACATATCCATCCATCCTTCCATCCATCCATCCATCCATCCATCCATCCATCCACCGACCAACAGACAGACCAACAGACAGACAGACATTGATCTGCAGGTCACGGTCCTCCACTGTGAGAAGGTAGTGGTTTATGTAAAATGTGCATTCCCCCAAAAATCGTTATATGTTTAATATTTTAAGATCGACTTTTGATTTCTGACTTTGTTACGTTGCACCGTTTAAGAATCTGGACCAGAAATCATCATGAAATCTGGAAATGTGGAGTTTAGTTTCATCTGCAACTTCATGAACTTCTAGCAAACACTGATTCATGAACTTCATTTAACGTCTACAGACTCACATCATCTGTTCTCTAAACGCTCCACTTCATAAGAAGTTGATTTTTTTTCTCTAAGGCAACAAGTGTGTCTTTATTTCTAGTTAATCCAGCTAGTTAGATTTTACAGTGTAACCATCTCTAGTATTTCCAGTCTGAAGAAGAGAAAATAGCCAGTGAGCAGCAGTTGTCTGGACCAGGATCCAGCAGAAGACCACACCAGATGCCACTCCAGCTAAGAACAGGAAACTGAGGCTACAATCCACACATGCTCACCAGAACTGAACAATAGAAGATGGAGAAACGTTGCTGGTCTGATAAGTCTCCATTTCACAGTGCAGCATCTTCTGATGCTACTTCCAGCAGGATAATGCACCATGTCACAAAGATGACATCATCTCCACCTTTCTGGAACGTGACCATGAGTTCACTGGACTCCACAGTCACCAGATCTCAGTCCAACAGAGCAGCTTTGGGATGTGGTGGAACGGGAGATTCTCATCATGGATGCAGCAGCTCTGTGATGCCGTCATGTCAATATGGAGCAAAACCTCTGAGGAATGTTTCCAACACCTTGTTGAGTCTATGACACCAGGAATTAAGGCGGTTCTGAAGGATGAAGGGGTCCGACCTGATACAAGAAGGTGGACCTGATGAAGTGATGAAGTTATATCAGTATGAGCTGTTGGTTTATTCTCAAATAAAATGATAATTGTTCAGATAAATACTTAAATTAGGGATGTTCAATATTGGCTATTTTACTGATATCTGATATTGTCCAACTCTTAATTTCCAATAGGCCTATCTGATATCAAATTATACCGATCCATGCAGAAAACAGTGAAGTTGTATCTCTCATATTTTTAGAAATACAACTATATTCTGCTCTGAGAGCAAATATCCCAAAATATCCTTAACTCATCCAGAGGAGTTCATTTTGGACATCTGGCTGCCAGATATCAGATACTAGCAGGTATTAGCCAACATGTGGCTAATTTTGTTTCTGACAGCTTGGATAATTAATCAACAACTTAAAACCAGACATATTATCAGCAGTTTCAAAGTAAGTCAGTCTGTAGCAGCAGCAGCTGCACCGTAGTCACATGACTCTGAAAGGAATGCTGGGAAATGAAGTTCTTCCAGGATAACAGGGACTTTTCTAATTGCTGGACTTCTAACTCTACAAGATTTTGTTAGTAATATCGGCCAAAAAAACCCAGAAAACAAACTTATATGATGTTTCTGATATCACATTATAATGCCAACATCGGCCGATAATATCGGACATCCCTAATTTAAATTCATAATATGATTATTGATAAACATGAAAGTTAACTCACTCGTCTTTCTGGAGAAACTGTTGTAACTCTGCGTCTGTTTGGGAGAATTTTTCCCCGCTGAGCTCCAGGCTGTGATCAATAAAGTCATCAGGAGGATCTCTGTTGTCATTGACTCGCAAGTTTACTGAACTGTGGAGGAAGGCTGGAGGCTGGAGACAGACAGAGGAGGTCTCAGGAGACAGACAGGCTGGAGGTGGAGACAGAGGAGGTTTCAGGAGACAGACAGGCTGGAGGTGGAGGCAGAGGAGGTCTCAGGAAATAGACAGGCTGGAGGTGGAGACAGAAGCAGTCCAAGGAGACAGACCGGCTGGAGGTGGAGGCAGAGGAGGTCTCAGGAGACAGACCGGCTGGGGGTGGAGGCAGAGGAGGTCTCAGGAAATAGACAGGCTGGAGGTGGAGACAGAGGAGGTTTCAGGAGACAGACAGGCTGGAGGTGGAGGCAGAGGAGGTCTCAGGAAACAGACAGGCTGGAGGTGGAGACAGAAGCAGTCCAAGGAGACAGACCGGCTGGAGGTAGAGACAGAGGAGGTTTCAGGAGACAGGCCGGCTGGAGGTGGAGACAGAGGAGGTCTCAGGAGACAGACTGGCTGAAGGTGGAGACAGAGGAGGTCTCAGGAGACAGACCGGCTGGAGGTGGAGACAGAGGTCGTCTCAGGAGACAGACCGGCTGGAGGTGGAGACAGAGGAGGTTTCAGGAGACAGACAGGCTGGAGGTGGAGACAGAGGAGGTTTTGTGAGAGAGACTGGCTGGAGGTGGAAACAGAAGCGGTCCAAGGAGACAGACCGGCTGGAGGTGGAGACAGAGGAGGTTTCAGGAGACAGACCGGCTGGAGGTGGAGACAGAGGAGGTTTTGTGAGAGAGACTGGCTGGAGGTGGAGACAGAGGAGGTTTCAGGAGACAGACAGGCTGGAGGTGGAGACAGAGGAGGTCTCAGGAGACAGACAGGCTGGAGGTGGAGACAGAGGAGGTCTCAGGAAACAGACAGGCTGGAGATGGAGACAGAGGGGGTTTTGGGAGAGAGACCGGCTGGAGGTGGAGACAGAGGAGGTCTCAGGAGACAGACAGGCTGGAGGTGGAGACAAAGGAGGTCTCTCATTGTCTCACAGTATACTACACCACATTTGAAATTCAGAGCAGGAGGCAAAAATCTTCATATTAGTTCCCACTATCCAGTGAAGACCTCTCGATGAGGTGTGGCCATGAGGTGAGTTCGGACCAGCAGAGACGATATCTGAGTTCAAGTTCCCTCTGATCATCAATATGTTGATCAGTTTTATCCAAAACCTGATGGATTTATTTATTTTCAGACTAAACAGTCATGATAAGGATCAACAGCAGTGATCCAGTAGCAATGGTGAAACTGTCAAAACATTTCTTATAAAATGATTACTAGTATGTGAGAGATTTGTTCTGGCTAACTGAAGAGAAACTGAGCTCATTGCATCACAGTTCTGCTTGTTCTTATTCCAGATCAGCTGGAGGTTTCTGAGCCGCTCTAGTTTCTGGTCCTCACGCAGCAGAGAGCCGGCTCAGACCAGCATGTGGTTTCATCAGCCGTCAGATCTGGATGAAGTCAGCATCATCTCAGCTCTGAGTCACACACCTGAGACGTGAGTCAGCGTTTCTTATACCACACCAGGAAGCAAGCAATCCCAGCAGATCTCAGATCAGCTCCCAGCCAGGAGGCGTCTCACAGAGTCCTCCTGCCGGTCAGAGGAAGACGAGCTGGACCGGATCCTCCTGGATGTGTAAGTCCTCAATCCGACCCATCGGTCTGATCGTGTTGCGTTTTCAGCTCCTGTTTGCTGGAGAGCAGCCGAGCAGAGAAGGATGCATTCAGGTGCAGACCTGGATTTTAATCTGAGATTGTCGGGACAGAGAGTGTTGGTTTGTACCAACAAGCTAAAGTAAAACATTTTATTCAGAGATTTAAATGTTTTTATCTACATTAAATGAAGGATTATGTGATTAATTCTTGTAATGACTTAATCTGAATACATTTGTTTCCCTCAATTATTATGAAAAATTGGGAAATTCATTTATCCTGGTAGTTATCATTTTGGGAAAAATAAATCTTTGTAACAGTTTTAATTATTAATCTGAAGCAGAGCATTAATTTTTACATCATTATTACTCTCATCTTGATTTGAAGCACATTGAAATTGATCGGGGTGTATATTTGGAAACTGTATCAAACAAAAATGTCTCTTTTAGTCTGAATTTTTATTATATTTTATTATAGTACTACTCTGATCTATGGTTACCACCGGTACGTTAAAGCGCTTTAGAAATAAAGTTTTGATTGATTTGATCAACTGAACACTTTGTTGAGGTCAGGTAAATACTTCAGTATGATTCAGTATGAGTCACAAGACTTAGACTTTACTTTATTTATCCCTTTGGGGTGAACTCCCTTAGGGAAATTGAATTCCCAGCAGCTTACACACACTTGTGTAAAGAAATGAGAGTGAACAAAAAACAGAAAATAAAAATAAGATATATATAGTACAAAATATGTAATAAAATAGATGGAAGTAGGAAGATAAGGGTAGTGGACTACCTAAATAAATATGAAAAATATGGAGTGCTGTACATGCATATGGCTGCACATGATGGTATATCGACTGCATGAATTAGATAAGTAATTTGTTACTTGAAAGAAGTTTTTAATTTGAATTTATATATAATTTATTATTGTTTATAAAGCATTTATTTCTGGTACTTCTGCTCTCAAGTTTTACATCTAACATTGCCCTCGCATTTACGGGGCAAAAGGTATCGGTTTTGATATCGAAGAAAAAGTACTACAAACTTCAAAGAGCCGTAAATCGCATCTGTAGTTCGCACATAAGTGGCTCGGAGATCCGGCAGGGGGTAAAATCAGGGCAGGGACCCTTTGTGATGGGGGGGCTTTCTTCCACGATGTGACGTCAGGTGTCACGGTGTTGACGTCGACAGTCATGACTTTGCTGTAACCAGATCAGATCCTTTCATCCTGCACCAGACCGCGTTTATCTGGTCTGAAAACCCCCGCGAGACCGCAGCTGCGCTGCCGGTGTTTACACTGTCTGTCCCCGCCCACTTCTGACGTGTCAACAGTTCCACAACACAGGTTGTTGCCAAGGAGACGAGCCACAATAAGGAGGCAGGAGGTAGGTCCCGCGCGCCAGACGGTCCCGAGAAGCCGGAGGACTCGGTCATGGACCAGCAGCATAACAAGGTGGAGCGCTTCCTGAAGCTGGGCTACTCTCACCAGGACATAGTCCGGGTCCTGGACAGCCTCCGCCACGACGCCCAGACCAACGACATCCTGGAGGAGCTCATCAAGACCTGTCACACGCGCACCTACAGCGACAAGAGCGTCCCGAACAGCCCCAAACTGGTGCCCAGAGGCTGCAGTCCCGGTCCCAGCAGACCCGGACCCGGACCCGACACCGGCTTCAGACCGGTGGTCATAGATGGGAGCAACGTGGCCATGAGGTGAGTCCGGACCAGCAGAGACTTCCAGCGTTTTTTTCTGATTTCAGAGTTTCCTGGTAAAACTGGATTTACAGTGTCAGTGAACGCATCACAAATCTGCTCCAACACAAAGTGAAACCGAACAGAACCAAGACCTGGATTCAGACCCGAAGCAACACCGGGGCATGTTTTAGTGACAGTCACGTGCACGTGGCTTCCTCTTTCTGCTCGGATCATGTGGAAAAATCATTTTAATCTCTCGGGTTTACAATCATTTCACTTCGCGTGGGTTTGATTTCGTAAATTGAGCCACTTCCTCTTTCCAGATGTTGAAGAGAAAACATGACGTTTCTCTGCCTGACCGCGCGCTGCTCTGGGTTCGGGTTCAGGTCTGGGTTTGGGTCTTTGGCTCTGTGCTTGGAGGACCGTGGGAACTGTGGGGTCTCAGAGTGTCGGTGTCATGTTTGCTGCGTCACGCGACCACACGGCTGACACCTTCACCTGCTCTAAACTGGCGAACAAGGAAGTTGTGAGTGAAAATGAGCTTAGATAAGATGGAGCGGAGGTGGAGGAAGTGGTTGGAACTGAAAATAGAAAACAAAAGAGTTGTTTTCACGGCTGGTATTCCTGTAAGGACACGAAGAGCTGGAGGAGGAACAGCTCCGAGATTTACTGTCACACCTTTTTTCCAGGTAAGGCGGACTGTTCAGGCTTGTCTATCAGCATGTTCGTGTTTCTCACTGAGGGCCTGGACCTCTGCAGGTTTCATCTCTTCAGTCTGAAACTTTCTCACCACGCTGCCAGGAAAGCATCACCTCCGTTACCTCCTCACAGAGTCTCCTCTGTTATCAGTAGGGCTGTGCGATATGCTGATATATCGCGATATATTTACACGAGAGAGATATATTTACACATGTTATATGGCAGTATTATTTTATTGTTTCGTACTGAGCCGGCTACACCTGATTATTTAATAAGGGTGGAGAAAAATATCGATGCCTGAAATATCGTGATCTTTTCATATGCCAATATATATATATTTAAAAACGCAGTATCGATCCATTTTTGCACTGTTTTTATAGAGCTTCTTTTAAAAAAAATTTCATTGCATCCCTGTGGTACAATGACAATAAAACGATTCTGATTCATTTTACTAATGAAATCTCGCAAGATATCGTTTTGTTACGAAATCTTATGAGACTTCGTAACAAAACGATGATATCTCGCGATATTTCATTTGTAAAATAGATCAATACCGCGTTTTTAAATATAAATATGGTATCAGCATATGAAAATATTGCGATATTTCAGTGTATTGATATTTTTTCCCACTTCTATTATTTAAACTGTCTGGAAGACAATCCTCCCCAAAACTTTATTTATTTTTATTTTAAATTTTAACAAACATTTCTAACCAGTGTTTTGTCATTTCCATCCGAAACCTTTACACCAAACATGTTTCAATACTAAAAAACAGGTGTTTGCTATGAAATGAAACTTTCACACAAATTAGGGTAAAAATACCGGTATATATGATATATATATCATATATCATCATCTAAAATAAATATATTGTGATATGATATTTGGTCCATATCGCCCAGCCATAGTTATCAGGAGGTAAAAAACCTTATAGAGTCAAACAGAACATTTTAGGTCTGCTTTGTTGTTGCAGAATCAGATTGTTGTAATCAGATTACTTTGCTATGCATCAATTACCAGGAGAGTACAGTCATATTCTGATTGGTCCAGATGAGAGTGGGCACTCTGAAGCAGGTAGATGAACGAACATTACCATATGCAAACGTTAATGGATCCTGAAAGGTATTGACTTGCTCATTGAGCCAGTGAGCTTCTCTGCAGGACTTTCCCGATGTGAGACATCAGGGCAACTGGTCTGTAGTCATCTGGTGCAGCTGGTTGTGGTTTTTTAGGGACAGGAACAAGACAGGATGTCTTCCACAGCACAGGAACTTTGTTCTGTCTCAGGCTGGTGGTGAAAAGCTGCTGGATAATCTGACATAGTTGTTCTAAGCAGGTCTGCAGAACTCAGGGACTGACACTATCTGGATCTGCAGACTTGTTCTGGCTCAGTTTCTCTACCTGGTTGAAGGAGACAGACCGGCTGGAGGTGGAAACAGAGGGGGGGGGGGCCGGGGGGGGGAGGAGAAGGAGGTGAAAAGGGAAAGGCGGTCCAAGAAGACAGACAGGCTGGAGGTGGAGACAGAGGAGGTCCCAGGAGACAGACAGGCTGGAGGTGGAGACAGAGGTCGCTCCAGGAGACAGACCGTCTGGAGGTGGAGACAGAGGTGGTCCCAGGAGACAGACCGACTGGATGTGGAGACAGAGGTGGTCCCAGGAGACAGACAGGCTGGAGGTGGAAGCAGAGGAGGTCTCAGGAGACAGACTGGCTGGAGGTGGAAACAGAAGCGGTCCAAGGAGACAGACCGGCTGGAGGTGGAAACAGAGGCGGTCCAAGAAGACGGGCAGGCTGAAGGTGGAGACAGAGGAGGTCCCAGGAGACAGACAGGCTGAAGGTGGAGACAGAAATGGTCCCAGGAGACAGACCGGCTGGAAGTAGAGACAGAAGAGGTTTCAGGAGGCAGACCAACTGGAGGTGGAGACAGAGGAGGTCTCAGGAGACAGACTGGCTGGAGGTGGAAACAGAAGCGGTCCAAGGAGACAGACCGGCTGGAGGTGGAGACAGAGGCGGTCCAAGAAGACAGACAGGCTGGAGGTGGAGACAGAAGAGGTCCCAGGAGACAGACAGGCTGGAGGTGGACAACCCTGAACCCACTTAAGAAGATGTTCAGGTCATCAGTTCTGTCCAGACCTCCATCTGTCTGATCCCCTTTAGCCTGAAGCTGGTGGTCTTCATTCCAGACCGCCATCGCTCACATTCTTCTGCTTTCTAACTTCTTCCCGTCGTCCTTCTTCACTTCTTCTTCTTCTGTGTGTTTTGTTTTGTCCTCAACAACTTCCTGTTTTCTGTGTGGATGAGACCATTTGCCATAAAGTTTATTTTCTGTTCAGTTTTTCTGAATTTCTGAGATACTGCTGAGCTCTGTGATCCACTCCAGGTACCAGCAGGACCAACGGTTGCTGCTTCAGAACCAGAACCTTCAAATACATCATAGAAATACAAATTATTCAGAGTCAGAGGGATGAAGAGTTCAGGCCTTGAACTGAGGGGGAATAAAAACCCTGAGTATGAAAGTTCCTGAAACCGGAGACTCTGGTTCTGCAGAACCTGGACCTGCAGAGCTCCACAGTGGAAACAGAACTATTCTTCTGAGTGACTACAGTATAACTGGTGATCAAAGACAAGAGCCCCCTGGAAACTGATCAGGTCCCAGACCTAGACCTGGATCTGATGAGGTACTGCACAGACGTTCAGGGGTTAAACCAACGTCGGAGTTTCAGGGTCTTTACCAGCAGGAGACTGATCTCCATGGTCCATCTGTGGGAGATGGTTTTATGAACCGGGTCAGCCTGGAGCTGCTCCACCTGTTGCATGCAAACTGTGTCACCACTTCCTGCTCAGGGAGAGACGGGGAACTCCCACACCTGACTTTTTCCTGCAGGCGAAACAATCCAGTTCACCTCTGCAGCAGTTCCCCGGCGTGTGCTGGTTCTGGTTCTGCAGGTTAAACTGCACTTTTCATGTCACATGTTCAAAAACAACGGTTTCAGGACTATTATTCATGACGTTTCTTCCATCAGTACGACTGATCCAGCAGACGTGAACCGACCCGTCAGATTAAAGTCATATGTTTGACACCTCTGGTTTGGATGAGATCGGAGTTTATGTGCGACACTACAAACCTGCACCTGCAGCTTGTCTCTTCCTCTGAGGATGAGGATGTTGGGATGTCTTTCATTCTGAGCTTTCTGTCAGATTTAATGAAAAGGAAAAGAAAATAAATCGGCTTGTAGACGAGTCGGTTTCAGGTTGTTTCAGGGTGGATGTGAAGTCATGTGACTTATCGAGCTGCATTGAAGCTTTCAGAGAACTTGCACCATCAGTTTCCTGAAACTGGGAGGAGAGGCGTGTGCACAGCGTGCACGGAAATGAAAAAGAGAAGTGGATTTTTCTCCTTTTCTCTTTTTTGTGTTGTTGACTCTGGCTTTTGTGTCTTTGTAGCCATGGCGACAAGAAGGTGTTTTCATGCCAGGGCCTCCAGCTGGCGGTGAGCTGGTTCTGGGACAAGGGTCTCCGGGACATCACCGTCTTCGTTCCTCTGTGGAGGAAGGAGCTGCCGCGGCCGGAGGCGCCCATCACAGGTGAGATCACCTGACCTCTGACAGCAGCTCTACCAGCACTTCTGGACCGGTTCTGGACTCTGACCAGGGTCCCGTCTCAGGAAGCGGGTTATGATGAAACTCTGGGTCGGCTCACTCTGAGTTAAGGAAAAGTTGCAGTTTTCTGTTCCAGGAAGAGATGTGACGAGTCAAATCTTGAGTTGGTTACCATGGTAACTGAAAAACCCTGAGTTTCTACCTGTCTGCTCCACCTGAAGAGGCTGTCAGACTTGGGTTGTCATAGTAACGTGATTCCAGAGGTTTAGAAGCTGAATCACACAATGACTTATGGATGTTTCTCAGGTTTTCCCACCTTTGATGGATATAATGACTTTATATATATTTTATATATTATATTTATAAGGGATTCACGATATAATTGGCCCCTTATTGGTATCGGCCTTAAAACTGAGTATCAGACATCGGCCACCCCACAGGCTGTTCAGACAGTAAGACAGTTTTTTTTAGGATATTCTGTGTGAACTAGGGATGGGGGGAAAAAACAAGTATCAGAATATTTTCATATGCCAATTTCATATCGATATGTAAAAACGGGGCATCGATCTTTTTGTTTTTACCAACGAATTTTCGCAAAATTTTGTCCTTGTAGCAGAACGACGAAATCTCGTGAGATTTTTTTTTAGTAAAATAGATCAGTATAGTGTTCTTTAATATCGATATCGACATATGAAAATATCACAATATTTCAGTGTATCCATATTTTTTCCCAGCCCTAGTGTGAACAGAGTTTATACAAAGTAATTTGTGTAAATAACCAAATATCGCCTGTTTTGGGGTATTGTTTTGTTTTCTCGGGGAGAAGTTCTAGGTTATAATGCACATATCTTCTTTTTTTCTTATATTTTTCTAGTATTTTTCTAATTTTGCACAAGGAATGAATATTACATTTTTTATTTTTCAGCTATAATATCTGTATCAATATCGGTTATTGGCCACATGACTTTTAAAATATCGGCATATCAGATATCGGCCAAAATTCCCATATCATGCATCCCTGATAAATATATTTATATATATATATACTCGTCACAGAACCTGATGAAGCCGGAACGCAGCATGATTGACTGGGACACAGAAGATCTGCACGTCAACTCTTAGATGTGATGATCAGGAAGTCATCTTGCTTTTTCTTCATCTCAGATTCCTCTCTGCAGCTTTCACGCGATCCACCTGAAATCTGTGACAGGAAATGACTCATTTTACAGTGAAAAGGTGAAAGTCTTTTCCTCCATGCTCGTCTGGACCGTTTCTCCGAGTCGGACATATCGAAGCCAGCAGCATCATCAGGGAATAAGCAGAGTTATCTTTATGACTGCAGGTAAATTCCCAGCCCTCCATCCCGGCTGTCGGCAGCTGGAGCTGATCTGGGCTGATAATGACGGAAGTTATCAAACTGCCCGTAAACAGGCAGGAAGTGAGATCCAGGATGTTCATGGTGGATCACGTTTCCTTGTTCAGAAGCAGAAGGAGCTGCGAGGTCAAACATTAACTCCTTCCTCCTGCTGTGTCTCTGCAGATCAGCACGTCCTCCATGAGCTGGAGCTGAGGAAGATCCTGGTCTACACGCCTTCCCGCTGTGTGAAAGGGAAGCGGGTGGTGTGCTACGACGACCGCTACATCATCAAGCTGGCGGTGGACTCCGACGGCATCATCGTGTCCAACGACAACTACCGCGACCTGCAGACGGAGAACCCTCAGTGGAAGCGCTTCATCGAGGAGAGGCTGCTCATGTACACGTTCGCTAATGACAAGTAAGAGTCCTGCATGCAGGCGGTAGCAGGAAGTTATCCTCCGAACACCAGCATCATCTTCATCTTCATCTCTGCTTTCCTCTGAGCAGGTTCATGCCTCCGGACGATCCTCTGGGCAGGAACGGTCCCACGATAGACGACTTTCTGAGGAAGAAGCCGTGGACGTCAGATAATAAGCTGCAGCACTGCCCATACGGTTGGTCCTCCTGTCACTTTTACTAGAATAAAGTATCAGCTTACGCCTGGATTAAAGGAGAGGAAGCTGTTTAATGAACCTCTTCATCACCACACGCCAGTAACCCCAACAGACGGACAGACTACTCATTCCTAGTACTACTTTACTCAGTCCTGAGACTACTTTACACATTCCCAGGACTATTTTACTTTCCAGTTCTACTTCACTCATTCCTAGGAATACTTCACTTACTCCTAGTACTACTTTACTCATTCCTGAGATTACTTTACACATTCCCAGGACTATTTTACTTTCCAGTTCTACTTCACTCATTCCTAGGAATACTTCACTTACTCCTAGTACTACTTTACTCATTCCCAGTACTACTTTGCTCATTCCTAGGATTACTTTACTTACTCCTTGTACTACTTCAGTCATTCCCAGTACTACTTTATTTATATCTAGTGCTACTTTACTCAGTCCTCGGATTACTTTATGTACTCCTAGTACTACTTCAATCATTCCTGGTACTACTTTACCCATTTCTAGGATTACTTTACTTACTCCTTGTACTACTTCAGTCATTCCTAGTACTACTTTACCCAGTTCTAGGATTACTTTACTTACTTCTAGTACTACTTCAATCATTCCTAGTACTACTTTACCCATTTCTAGGATAACTTTACTCACTCCTAGTACTACCTTACTCATTCCTAGTACTATTTTACTCATTCCCAGTACTACTTTACTCATTCCCAGTACTACTTTGCTCATTCCTTGGATTACTTTACTTACTCCTTGTACTATTTCAGTCATTACTAGTACTATTTTACCCATTTCTAGGATTACTTTACTTACTCCTAGTACTACTTCAGTCATTCCTAGTACTACTTTACCCAGTTCTAGGATTACTTTACTTACTTCTAGTACTACTTCAATCATTCCTAGTACTACTTTACCCATTTCTAGGATAACGTTACTCACTCCTAGTACTACCTTACTCATTCCTAGTACTACTTTACTCATTCCCAGTACTACTTTACTCATTCCCAGTACTACTTTGCTCATTCCTTGGATTACTTTACTTACTCCTTGTACTATTTAAGTCATTACTAGTACTATTTTACCCATTTCTAGGATTACTTTACTTACTCCTAGTACTACTTTACTCATTCGTAGTGCTACTTTACTTGTTTCCAGGATTACTTTACTCACTCCTAATACTACTTTGCCAGTATGCCAGTATCTTCTTGGACTACTTCACTCATTCCTCAGACTACTTTACCTATTCCTAGGATTACTTCACTTACTCCTAATACTACTTTATTCATTCCTAGTACTACTTCAGTCGTACTTCTTAGACTGCATTATTTATTTTGGTATGTCATGTCAGACAGGAGGTGGAAAAAAATCGCCCTGGCGATGAGGAGCTGAGACACAACAAACACCTCAGATCTTACACACTCATAGCCGATACACGTCAGTCCAAACATACGATATCGTTAAACACCTGCACAGAGTGAACATCACACGCATGCTAGCTGTCTGCTGCTTTAGCTGGCGCAGACATCAGCCTGCTGACAGTGACTGATGAGGAAGTTGGACAGCGATGACTCAGGATCGGATGCTAAAGTTCAGCTCGGAGAGAATAAAACTGTTTATATCACAAGAACAGTAATAACATGATTTTATGGCCATAAATGATTGTTGAGATTTGACTTAACCAGCTGGTTTATGAAGGACATCGTGTCTCCGTCCACAGAGGACGTTTTCCAGCTGAGTCTGTTATTGGAACAGCACGATGCTCGTCCTCCTCAGAGACCAGGAGCATTTAGACGAGGTAGCAGCAGGTGGTGGGGGCAAACCTCCGCTTTTCTGGTCCGTGTCTCTCCAGCAGACTGAAGAGTGAAAATCTCCGTCAGACCTGGGGAGGGGCCGACATCGCTCCACAGATCAGACTGGTGCAGCTTACTGGGAGTTTAATTACTCATCTAAGTACTTCTGAACCCTGCTGGAGGAATCCTAGCAGTGATGTAAGCCAGATCACTGGTCTTACTGGCAGGGGGGGAGCTAGAGGGGGGGCAGGGTGGCACTGATGGCCTCTGAAATCTGATTGGCCACCCCAGGTGCCAGCTCAGTTGATTGACAGGTCAGTGGAGGAGGGGGAAAGACATCTTTCCAGACCTGCATGGAGCAATATCGCTACACCAGTATCACACCAGTATCTCTACACTGGTATTTAGACCAGCATCACTATACCGATATCTGTACCAGTATCACTACACTAATGTCACAACACCAGTATTACTACACCAGTATTGCTACAATGGTATCACTACACCGGTATCGCTACATCAGTATCTCTACACTGTCATCTCTAGACCAGCATCACTATACCAGTGTCACTTCACTGGTATCACTACACCAGTATCACTACACTAATATCACTACACCAGTATCACTACACCGGTATCGCTACACTGGTATTGCTACACCAGTTTCAATACACTGGTATCTCAAGACCAGTATCACTACACCAGTATCACTACACTGGTATCTCTATACCAGTATCACTACACTGGTATCTCAAGACCAGTATCACTATGCCAGTATCACTACACTGGTATCTCTAGACCAGTATCGCTATGCCAGTATCACTACACTGGTATCTCTAGACCAGTATCACTATGCCAGTATCACTACACTGGTATCTCTAGACCAGTATCACAACACCAGTATCACTACACTGGTATCTCTATACCTGTATCAC